>PVIR01033292.1:0-18008 GCA_004026965.1 Petromus typicus | reverse complement strand
CAGGGTCTCGCTTTGTGGTTCAGGCTGGCCCTGAGCTCAGCCTCAAACTCACATCACAGCAATCCTCCTGCCTCTGCCTCCCGAGTGCTGGGATTACAGGCGTGAGCCACCACGCCCGGCACTGTGGTATGTGGTACTGGCTGCTGCTGGGTGTGGGTCTCCACACCCAGTATTGTTATGTGGTTACCGGGGAATCGAAACCGGGCCCTTGCGCTTGCAAGACAGGCGCCGGAACCACTGAGCTAACTCCCCGGCCCCGGTAGTTTTATTTTTTAACTGTAGTTACCCAGGTGTGTGTGTGTGTGTGTGTGTGTGTGTGTGTGTGTGTGTGTGTGTGTGTGTGTGTGTGTGTGTAGTTTTTTAAACTGTAGTCACCCAGGTGTGTGTGTGTGTGTGTGTGTGTGTGTGTAGTTTTTTTAACTGTAGTTACCCAGGCATCATCCTAGTTCAGTCATCACAGGAGCTTCAACTCAGGAACTAGTTTTACGTAGGTGGAGGCTCTCTATAAACTCCCCTGAGAGCTAGGACCTGCTTACATGTCACAGGAGTGCTGCATGCACCGTGGAGGCTCTCCCTTCATCTTGAACCCTCAAGCACCTTATGAGGGAGATGCTGTGAGCTCCATATTATAGATGAACGTAAAAGCTGAGTCCCTCTCAAAGTCCTATAGCTAATACGAAATAGAACCAGAATTCAAATGTAGGATTGTGTGAGTACAAAATGCATGTTCTTTTCATTAAGCATTTAGCCTCATTTTTGATAGTTGCAATATGTTTGTTATAATAAAAACATACAGGAGGGCTGGGGATATAGCTCAGTGGTTCCAAAGCCTGTCATGCCAGCGCAAGGACCCAGGTTCAATCCCTGGAAACCACATAATAATACTGGGCATGGAGACTCACCCCAGCAGCAATCAGTACCACATACCACAGTGCTGGGCATGGTGGCTCACACTTGTAATCCCAGCACTCGAGAGGCAGAAGCAGGAGGATTGCTGTGATGTGAGTTTGAGGCTGAGCTCAGGGCCAGCCTGAACCACAAAGCGAGACCCTGTCTCAAAAAAACCTTAAAAAAAAATACAGGAGGTTTTGTCACATTCATTATATATATGAAAGCTGATTGGCTGACTGAGTAGGTAATTCAACCCCCTCACTTGCTGTTGGTCCACTGTGATCTGGCCTAAGCTTTGCCTGTCTGTGGAGCTGCTCTAGCTCCAGGGACAGCTCTGGCTGCCAGAGAAGCAGATACCTTTAACCCTTTGAGTCCCATGTGTGACCCCTGTCCTGTGGGAAACATGCAGCCCTTTTACAGCTAGTATAATGTGGCTCCAGAAACTTTTCACGTTATATTTTTCACAACTCGGTTATGTGATGCTCCAGCAAGACCAAGTAGGTGACAATGGAATGCTGTCACCAGCAGAGGGCACAGCACAGTGCTAACTCCGCCACCTACGTGAGTCAGACTTCATACATGTTTGTGTGACTTGCAAGTAAAAGTGTTAATAGTGCTTCAAATATGTGGTGTGTGCTCCTGTGAACACAGGCATTTATTGTTATTTAAACAGGCATCAAAGTTTTATTAAACTTGGGTTCTGTAATATAAAAGACAGTTGTGCTGGGTGTGGTGGCTCACACCTATAATCCCAGCTCTCAGAAGGCAGAGGCAGGAGAATTTCTGAATTCAAGGCCAGCAGGGCTACATAGTGAGTTCAGGACCAACCTGAACTACAAAGCAAGACCCTGTCTCAAAAAACTAAAAAAAAGAGAAAAAAAAAGCAATTTTGTTACTTATATATATTCACTATATTACATATTTTATATGTAGCCCAAGACAGATGCTGTCCCCTCCGTGTGGCTGAGGAAGCCATGGACACCATGCTTTAATTGATGGAGTCAGTAAACTGAGTGCCCTGCGGGCACCCTGTATGGTACTGGAAATGGGATGTATGGGAGAGCAAATCAAACATACCTGATACCTAAGTGACTGGAAGACACTGTCAAATACTGCTACAAATAACCCTCGGACTTTTGTTATGGGTCAAAGCAGCATATAACGATTTGGGAACTTGCACCTGGTTTGTGACCTTTTGCATTAGGCAAATGGTTAGGTCGGAGGCCTTGTTTCAATGGTGAGGATGCAGAGTCCACTTAGCCCTCATGGGTGTCCTTTATACCCTCTTCAGTGGGCCTGAGTGAGTGGGTCTCCTCTGTGTACAAGGATGGGGTCAAACTGGTCTGCAGGGTCAGTGCTAGTCACTTTTCTTATGGCTCAGACAAAATAGCTGACACTCAGAGTTAAAGGGGAAAGGGCTGGGCTCACGATCTATAGAGGTTTCAGTCCATGATTGGCTGGCTCCAAGGCAGAGTGGCACGTGGCAGAGGGGCATTGCAGAGGAGAAACAGTTCATGCTGTCCACACAGTAGCAAAAGCACCAGGGGAGCATGGGAGAAGACAAGCCTCTTTCTGTCCCTTATATTGTATTCAGGCTAGTGGGATTGGGGCGATGCTAAGCCAGTGGACTGATCTAGCAGACACACACTCTTAATCCCAGCATGACACTGTCAGTCCAGCCATCTCGGAAAAGGCCACACCTATGACTGCACGAGGCTAGTGTGAGCTCAGCTTCTGCTTTGTGAGTGCTAGGATTACAGGCATACACTGTGACCTTAGGTTTTATTTTTATCTTTTAAACTTCTAAGCCTTCCTTTAAGTTTATTGGTACCTTTTAAGTATACATTATGACCACATTCATCATTAAAAATTTGTACCTGTACATGAAGTATCTTCTCATTTTTTTTCCTTTCCCCTGCCCTCCCTACTACGCCCCGCCACTTAAGCTTTGCTTCTTTTTGTTGTCACACATTAGGTTTTAACTGGTGAGGGACAGGTGAGAGTATCTTTTTTTTTTTGAGACAGGGTCTCGCTTTGTAGTTCAGGCTGGCCCTGAGCTCAGCCTCCAACTCACATCACAGCAATCCTCCTGCCTCTGCAAGTGCTGGGATTACAGGCGTGAGCCACCACGCCCGGCACTGTGGTATGTGGTACTGGTTGCTGCTGGGCATGAGTCTCCACGCCCAGTATGGTATGTGGTTACCGGGGATCGAACCTGGGTCCTTGCGCTTGCAAGACAGGCGCCAGAACCACTGAGCCAAAGCCCCGGCCCTAGTATCTTCTGTCTTTAAAGACATGAGCATTTTAAAAATTGATACCCAGTGCTAAATGAAATTTTTTTTTTTTTAAGCACTGCATGCCTGTTAGTGATCACAAGACAGTCCAGAGTTTGGACATTTACTCCTATTGCATTAGACTTTGGGACATTTTCCTGCGTAATACAATCCGACATCGGTTTTAAAAATGCCTTCCTCGGGCCGAGGATTTAGCTCAGTGGTTCCGGCGCCTGTCTTGCAAGCGCATGGACCCAGGTTCGATCCTCTGGTAACCACATAACAATACTGGGCATGGAGACTCACTCCAGCAGCAACCAGTACCACATACCACAGTGCCGGGCGTGGTGGCTCACGCCTCTAATCCCAGCACTTGCAGAGGCAGGAGGATTGCTGTGATGTGAGTTTGAGGCTGAGCTCAGGGCCAGCCTGAACCACGAAACGAGACCCTGCCTCAAAAAAAAAGGGTACTACTCTATTGGGAAAGACCTGGGCAAGAAGAATAATGGTTAATGAATGGTTAATGAAATTATGATACTTCTGAGCATCTGGTTCTTCTTCAAATAAGTGAAAACCTAAGAATGTAACTGTTTCTTTGGCATGACTGAAAAATGGATTTTTGTGTGTAACCTGGATGAAAAACTGTTTTTGTCTCCCTCTCTGGGCGCGTGAACCAGGGCCTTGGCACTGAGCCACATCTGTAGCTTTTTTTTCTTATTTTGAAAAAGGGTCTAAGTTATTAGGCTGCCAACCCTTGTGACTTCCTTGCTTCAGCTTTCCAGAGTGCTACAATTACAGTCCTGTTCCACCCTGCCTGATGAGACAAAACTATTAACAGATAATCTACAAGGGAAGGAAAAAAATATGAAAACAATACTGGACACTCCTTACAAAAATGTTGAGGTAAAATAGATCCAAATTTCAACACTCTCAGGCAACAGTTCTGGAACTGCTATTAGATCTCACTAAATGCCAGTTAAATTATAGGTAGATAGATAAGAGGCACTTCTTTGCAGAAAAACCGAAAAAAGGTAGTTTTAAAACTGAGGTAGTTTTGGGTACACATGTGGGATACCTGTTTGTGTCCAATTGTAATATAAAAATGATTGTGCTGTTGGAAATACTGTTGTCTGTTGAAAAAGAAAATAATTAGTGGGACTAACCCCAGCCTTCTTAACCAGCAAGACTTCCAGAAGAGAGTTCCCTTTCCTAGTCTAAAAGGGGACTTCACAGATACATGTTTAAAGAGATAATCTCTTTGGTTCTCTAGTTAATATGTATTTCTGAGAATATGGGTCCTCCCAGCATTTGGAAGTATATTCTGGCAATGGAAGACCTGTAGGAGAATAGCTGGATGAGAAATCTATGAACTTTTTCTTTTGAAACATCTGCATATAAAGTATAAAAAATTAGCAAACTTTTTTTTTTTGAGACAGGGTCTCACTTTGTAGTTCAGGCCGGTCCTGAGCTCACTGTGTAGCCCAGGCGAGCCTGGAACTCACAGCAAACCTCCTGCCTGGGCCTCCTGAGTGCTGGGATTACATATGTGAGCCACCACACCCAGCACTGTTATATGTGGTTCACTGGGGATGGAACCCGGGTGCTTGAAGTTGCAAGACAGAATCACTGAGCTACATCCCCAACCTTAACATCTACACTTATAAAGAATAATGTAGCTTTTGTTTTTCCTCTGAAAAGTCCTAGCCTCAGAATCAACTGTATCTACATGAAAGTGAACCTTGAAGATCTGCAAAGGAGTATGGTAAAATAAAACCTTGGATTGAGAAACTTGTTCTGGGAGTGTTCAAAACAAGCAATACTTCTCATACATTTTGGCTTGACAGAACAGTGGTTCCTTTCTCACACAGGACTGTGGGTGGTCATCTAACAGCAAGAGGTTATGTCTGCAAAGGAGGAGAAAAAGGTAGAGGAACCCTGTCACTTCAAATGAGATTAGGGAAGATATGTAAAATGTGGGAAACACTGCAAAATTTTGTAGCAAAGCACTACCTAAATAAGCTGGTGGCAGTTCAAAGGATCAATCTGTTTAATGACAATGCAATGTACTTTTCCACAAAATCCTAAAGAGGCAAAGGCATTGGATAAGGTTTCTTGTTAAAGTTGAATGAGCCAATACACTGCAATGATTCCATTAGTGATGTTCTTCCTGTGCAGTAGCCCTGCCCCAATCCTCCTCACACCAGCCACAAAGGTTTTTGAAGGTAAGTAAGTACAGGCTTGTTTACATTTTGTGTTTTATTTACTATTTTGTATTACAGTATTATGATCATTTTTATATGAATATTTTTGGGCTGTGGAATGAATTGTCTGTGTTTCCATTATTTATGGGGAAATTTGCTGTGATACACAAGTGCTTTGGATTACAAGTATTTTCTGTAACAAATTATGTTTATAAACCAAAGTTTTACTGTACATTATTCTATAAAAGAATGAGTGGAAATTTTTCCTGGACTATTTTTGTTGCCTTTCATAATATAGGGTTTTGGCAAGAGAACTAATGTATTAGTCAGAATAAAGGAATGAATGAAATTTACCTTATCAAACTTTAGGAAAGCATAGGTAAGATGTAAACCTTTAGGTGTATAAAAATAAAGATAACTCCATTTATAGCAAGTTAAGAATCACACTGCCACATTTCATATTTTATTCAATTTTAATATGGTTTCCATTAATAACTCTTAAAACAAAATGATTTCCAGTTTAAAAAACAATGCACTGACCACATAATTCTTTGTTTTATACAGTTATACAAATATTCTAAATACACATTTTGTGTTCAAGATGATGGCAAATAAGATTAACTGTACAATACATAAAGAAAGAAAATATTTAAGCATATTTAGAAGCAATAGAAATATCTATACAAAACAAGCAAAAATGGAATAAAATTTATTTTTAAAGTATTGCAACAGGCCCACAGGTTTGTAACAAAAATGTCTTTGCACAGTTCCTCACAATGCCCCATTAATAGCTAAAGCAAGACAGCGGTTTTTAGAAAATAATGTTTCAAAATGCTACACATGGTACTATTATTTGCACAGTTTGATCAAAATAACAAATCTACTTTGAGTCAAGCAAAACCTAGAGGAAATATACCAAACAACTTGAAAATCATTTGTATAAAATTCATTGCACATTATTTTACTTAGTTGTTTGAAAAGTAAAAAAGTGTATTTACAAAATATTTCGCAGTCAAAATTATAAAGTGAATGGGTATCTCTAGGTAACACGTCTTGACACACTTCAAGGGAAACACACGAATGGGTTTTCTTTACGAGGTTTTCAGTGTTCCTTCCACAGGGAAGTTAACATGATCTACTTATATGCATTTACAGGATGGTACACAGACTGGAGCAAATGCAACACCTGCATTATAAAACAATGTTAAAAAGGTAAAAGCATGAGGAATTTGTACACTGTAAGAAGTGAGCTATTCAGAGATCAACAAGGATAACTTTTGATTCAGTTAGCAGAAAGTCTTTATAGTCTTCAGAGGACTGACGGTGAACATCCTTGACTCAATGCAAGTTGAGAAAGCACCATGCACAACAGTTTAGTGGTAAACACTGAACAAAGTAGCACCCGGAGTTCTGTGATACTGCCAATTTAAAACTGATCTAGTAATTGCCGGAGATACGGTGCCTTGGATAAGTCTCTATTTACTCGGGAGAGTTTGAAAAGTATTGGGCAGTTCAGAGAAACACATGGGATATGTCGATCAAAGGAACCCGTACAGTTCTTGCATATCTGAAAGGATAAACAAATATAGTAAAGTATCGATGCATATTTGTAAATAACAAATATTCATGATCTCTAACCCACCAGAGATTATTGGTAAATATATACGATGTAATATTTTACATAAAATTTAGTTATTTTCACCTGTCAGCAGCTTATAGGTTAGGCAGTCTAAATTATGTTATTTGACAAACAGTACAAAATCTTCTAGGACTCATCCTTTTCTTGTGATCAGCTTTCATTTGCAAAAGAATCTATTACAATTCAGACAGGAACATGACTCCAGCAAGGTAAAGAGTATCTGATGCACTTTTCCTCCTACAGTGAGAATCAACTATCCACGTAACCCTGAATGGTTTGACAGATGCTGAGAAATCTGGAGACTCAAGATAGCCTTGATGAGAGGGGAACCAAGTATCTACTGCCCATCTCCCTGGGAGGGACTAGCTGGCATCCCCAACATGGGGAAAAGGTAAAAAAGAAGTGCCCGGCAGCTTCTATAAGCTATCAGCCCAGTTCAGGAGGCTTCTAGGCAGTTGATACTTCTGCTTTATGCCAGAAGAGTCCAGTCCATTTGTGCTCCCTTGAACCCAGGCTGATGCTGCAGAACCATCTTGAGACCACACCCACACATGTCCAGCCCTGAAAATAGCTACGTAGGTCCCACTGAGCTGGACTTAATTTGCATCTTTGATCCTTGAGGATCATGGAAGTAGCTACATGACCTGTACTTGCCCAGAGGCTAACAGGCCTGGAATCATCAGCAAACCGGCCCTTACTACAAGAGATCCAGCCCTAGAACTCCTGTAGCCTATGCCTCTGAGACACTCGCAGGCATTAATAACAATGATTATAGTTGAGGAATAAAGGGTACAGTGCTACCTACAGCTGCCTACAACCAAAGCCAATCCACCCCACCAGCCTAGAATACATCTCCAGAAGGTCTTTCAGTAAAAAACCCCCAAAACACCATATAAAGTGAGTAGAATCAACTGTGTCACCAGTGGCACAGATATCAGTATAGAGACAAAAGAAACATGAGAAAGCAAAGTGGAATAATGCCTCCAAAAGAATATGCAAACTGTCTTAACAGACCCCAAATAAAAGTATACACATGCCTCAAAAGTCATTTTAAGGAAACTTAAAAAGATGCCAAAAGCTGAACACCTGAAAAGGAAAGAACCAAACACATCTTGGAGCTGAAGAATTCAATGAGTAGAAAACACACACACACTTGATAGATTAAATAACAGACTATGCCAAGCAGAATAATTTATAAACTTGAATATAGGTCTTAAAGTAATTCGGTCAGATTAAAAAAAAAAACCCTTTTTGACCTACAGAAAGCAAAAAACAAAAACAAAACAAAAAACTCAAACAAAAAACCCCTCTACTATGAGTGTTGCAGAGAGATGGGAAAAGGAATGCAAAACTTTACTTAATGAAATGAAAACTGGGAACTTCCCGAGAGAAAGGTGGGGGGACCCTCCAAGTTTAGGAAGCTCAAAGATTCCCAAGCAGAATCAACTCAAGAAAGGTCCAGCCAGGGTGTTAGCTCAGTGGTACCGTGCCTACCTTGGAAGCACATGGGCCCAAATTCAATCCCCAATACTACCAAAAAAGATCATCTCCAAGGTATCAAAGTCACACATAAAAAAAATCCATTAAACTACAAGCAGATTTCCGAGGTCAGAAGACAGGAAAGACACATGTTCCAAATTGTTAAAGAAAAAACTTATCAAGAATATTTTACCCCCACAGCTGTCATGTAAAACTTGAGGGAATATATCACCACTAGATTATTTTCATAAGAAATACCTAAGAAAGTCCTATATCTGGAAGCAAAAAGATACTATCATGGAAACGTAAAAGCATAAAATTCAATAGTATAACATACATAAAATAGAAAATAATTCTTAGCAGTAAAGAAACCCCCAGACCCCAGACCACAAAGATAAGGAACAAAGAACATACAAAATAACCAGAATACAACAAAACAACAGGATTCTTACCTATCAAAAATAACCTCGAATGTAGATAAACTGAATAGATTAAAATAAGACTCAATATGCTGCCTGAACAAAACTCATTTTACTGGTCAAGACACATTGACTGAAAGGCTAGAAAAATATAACCACACAAGTGAAAACCAGAAATGAACAGGAGCAGCCATGTTTATATCAGATAAAAGAGACTTTAGGCTAATGGGGTATTATATAATAATTGGGGATTTTAATACCCTACTTTTATTAATGAGTCTTTTAGATGAAAATGTCAAGATAGACTGCAATCAACAGTTATGGAATATACATTCTTTTTATCAGCACATGTAGAAGTCTCATTCAGAATGAAGTTCACAGTAATAAATACATAAAGATAGATTTCAAATAAAAAACCTAATGATACCATACAAAGTACTAGAAAAACAAAGGCAAAATTAGTAGAAGGAAAGAATAAATATGGGGGCAGAAATAAACTAGAGACTAAAAACAGTAACAAGACCTTACTGTAACACAGTAGCTTTAAAAAAGATGCACACAATCGGCAGGATGTTAATTAGACTAAGAAAAATCAGAGAAGACTTAAATTGAAGATAAAAAGGAGATATAACTGCCGCCACAGAAACACAAGGGATACTGAAGAGTATTATGAACAATTTAAAGAAATGAGTTGGAAAACAGAAGAAACAAACAGACTTATGGAAACATCTAACTTATGAAAGTTGAAACATGAAGAAATAGAAAATTTGAATACATCAATAATGAGTAACAAGATTAAATCAGCACACAGTGTTCCAACAAAGAAAGTCTAGGACCAATGGATGGCTTCACAACTAAATCTATCAGACATAAAACCAACCAACCGACCAACCAACCAACGAATTCTTCTCCACTTAATAGAATTAGTCCCAATATCAAAATCAGACAGAAAAAACTACAAACCAATATCCCTAAGAAACACAATGCAAAAATTCTCTACAAAATATTAGCTAATCAAATTTAAAGCATCTCAAAAGATTATTCACTATGATCAAGTGGGATTTAATCCCACATATGCAAACACTGGTCTGACATATGCAGATCAAAAAATGCAATACATCAACAGAATCATAAATACATGCAAAAAAGCATTTTAAAAGCATTTATAAAATTCAGTAATTTGTGATAAAAAATTCTGAACGGGGCATGGTAGCCACATCTGGGAAGAGGCAAGCAGAAGGACTGCAATGAGTTTGAGGCTGGCCTGGGCGAATAGTTCAAAGCCAGTCTGAGACCACATCTTTAAAAATATTCTGAAAATAATTGGGTACGGAAATAAATTTTCCTCAACAACAAAAGCCATATAAGACACAGTTAATATCATAGTGAATGGAGAAAAGATGACAGCATTTCTTCTAACATCTGGAACAGTTTCCTTTTACTACTCTTATTCAATATAGCACTCAATGTCTTCATTAGGAAAAACAGTAAAAAAATAAAGTACATCCAAACTGGAAAGAAGGAGACTGAATTATCCACTGGAAGAAAATATCTTCTTAAATATAAAAAATTAAAGACTTAATAAAAAAAGAAGTAATAAATGAATTAAGACACAGGATAAAAAAAGTCAATGTACAAATATCAGTTCGTTCATGTTTATTAAGTGATTACTGAATTTTTTCTGAGGATCTAATATAGATATATAGAACCTGATATATCGTGTTTTCATTTTTATTTTGTTTAATAGGGGATATTAAGTTTCCAAGTAGAGGAATTATTTTGTTTTCTAGATTTATAATACTACTTTTATAGTACTGTATTGATAAAATGTCATTTGCAGTATTTCAATTTTTGAAATTTACTGAGTCTGGTCTATTTTCAATCATTTCATAAATAGTTAAGAGTCCGTTGTCTAATTTTGAGTTACAGAATTTGATGGAGCATAGTAAGGATTACCTTATAATGTTTAGGTCTTCTGTGATTGTACTTGTTTTGATTACTTGCTTTTAGATTGAGATTCTGTACCAAAATCTATGTTTCTATTTCTTTTACATGTCCTATAATTTCTAATTTACTTAAATTTCTATACATTAGTGCACTGGACACAAATTTTAGCTGCCTTTCCCCCACCTCAATTTCAGCCTCTCTTGAAGGATGACAAGCCATTGTGATTTACAAACAGGATCATTTCTTTTACACTGTTTTTTTAAAAAAAAATATAGGCATGTGCTACCACACACGTTATTAAACTGTACTTTTATAACAAGTAAGACCTAACAGTGAAAGAGGATTCTGATTAAACTGATGGTACCAATTAGTGAGGTATCTGTTACTGAGAGCAAACAATAAAGGCAGTCTCCAATAAGACAGTCTCCAGTAAGAGACTACTCACAGCCTGACTGCTGCAGGGTCTGAGGTTGCTCTCATCACTACATATACTAGGATCTAACAAGGGAATTTTCTGAGAGTAAGTACTCTCCTCAATAATAGCAACCTATAAAATAAACAAGCTGAGATCAGCACAATGACTTCAGTACCTGCACTGACTAGAGGAATAAAATAAGTAGGAAATGACTGAAATTTGTTCAGTAATCATTTCAGTGATGTATAGCTTCTTTAATCATGCATTAAGCAAGAAACTGCTCATTGATTCAGTAAATATTTACAGGCAACCACTATGTGCTTGAATCCATGTTAGGCACAGCCAACTCACCAGAGACAAAGCAAGACTTTGGTCTTTAATGGCTCACTGCTGTACTGGAGAAGAAAGATACACATATCTTTCAGGAGGCCCACTACAGGGAAGATTTAAACTGATTCCTCTCAAGGGGTTAGTGGGAAATGACAAAAGCACTTCTGGCTGAGGGAACAAGGTATATAAAGGCCAGAAGGTGGTAGAGACCATCAAGATACAGTCATGGACCAATTCAGTGTGGAGGGTAGAGTGTGACAGGGAGACAGACAACAAATAGTGACGGAGGTAGCAGGAAAGGCCAACACGGACGTATAAATCATGAGTTTGAACTGCATCCAGAAAGGCAGAGGGGGGCATTATTTACTGCCAGTGTGTCAGCTTACACTCTGTAGGACTTGCCTATAGCAGTATGTGACAGTAAGATTCAATCATGTTAGCAGTTAATTTTCTACTAGTCTCAGAACTGTAAACTTTCTAAGATGTCTGGAATTTTGAGAATGGCATGTATGGATGGGACTTTTATTTCTTTAATGTTATCATAAAAAATTGAGTAGACGGACATTGTATTTCATGTTTTAATAAATATACTGTACACTATTTCATAGGAACAAGAAGTAAATTATGTAACATATAAAGCCATTTTAATAGTTCAACTGTCCCATCTTTTAGATTTTAAGAAGCTTATCAGACTCCTCACTTCACTTCTTCCACCAGTTATCTCTCTCTGACTTTAATTCCAGAGTTGAGTATCACCCTGCAGTATTAAGACTGCCTGAGATTCCAGGTCTACAGAACAGAGCCGTACCTTTACAAGCTGTTCCTGTTTGCGCTCTAACTCTCGAATTTCTTGATTGAGGATGACTGCAACATGCTGAGGTTGACTCCGACATTTATTACAGATGCCATGCTGAGTCAGGTCATCGCACACTGGACAGTGTAAAGTAGTGAAATACTGAGAAATTGTGCCTTTTCTTCCTTCAAGTTCGCTTCGCAAAGAGCTGGTAGCTTTCTGGATCTGTAACACCAATTCAGAAATAAGTCTGACCCAGTTTGACAGCACAGCCATCATTCTCATGCTAATGACAGGCTTACTCAGATTTTTTTTTCATTCATTCATTTCATTTTCATTTCATTTTCAATGCTGAGTAGCTAGTACATGTCCGACAGATACTGTCCTAGACACTGGAGATATGGACACTGAAAATGAATAATGTCATTGCTTTCATGAATGTACTTTTCTTTTTTGCCTTTGTGGTGCAGGGCGTTGAACACAGGGCCTTTTCTTACATGCTAAGCAAATGCTGAACCAGTGAATGATATTCTCAGTCCTTGTAAAAAATTTTATTTTGAGACAGGGTCTCATTAAGTTGCCCAGGGTGTCTCAAATCTATGATTTTCCTGCTTCTGTCTACCAAGTAGCTGGATCATGTGTGTTACAACCTGAGGTTACATCTTGAATTTATCAGACATACTGGTTTTTCTTTTGGTGGGCAAGGAACTACCTCTTGCCATTGAGTTTTTTAGTTGAGACATACAGATGTCTGAGATTATACAGGGTGAGGAGATGGTAGAAAACAATGGGAAAAAAATCCAGGTTGAGAGTGAATACTACTTTAAGATTTCACAAGATGGGCCATGGACACAAAGTGAAAGATTAAAAACAACTTGTTAGAAAGTACCTGGAAATCTGGACAAAAGTATACCCAAAATATTTCAAATTTAATTAGATTCCAATCACCCAAGAATTCTTCATTTGAAGTTAGTACTAATTTCAGAGATCTGTCTTCTGATACTCTTTGGTGTCTTATAAATTACTTTGCATAAAAATTATTAGGTTACCTTCTCAGAAATGACACTGGTTTTATATTCTTGCTGGTGATAAAATGAAAAATAGTAAAAACTTAAGGATACAGGAATAACAGATGGACAGAGTATTATAGATAATATCCAGCATAAATTTTCTGAAGCATACCTCCAAATCTCAGTTTCCTAGCTTGTGTTTTTCCTTCTCTTTCAGGGTACTTACTGAGAAATAAATACAATTTAAGTATCAACTTTTCTTCATCAGCTTGGCTGCATATTATCTGCTTTTCATAGTCTAACATAACTGCAAATAAACGGACACATCTGAAGTGCAATCTCTTTCCAGCAGATAAAAACAACTGCTCTTCTAGAAAAATGCACCCTATTACATGCACATTCACATAGCACTCTTTCAAGTTTCTAATAAATAAACTAAGAAAAAAGTTTAAGCAAAGCTCCACGCTAAGACTCCAGGTTTCATGTTATTTTAGCAGTATCTCTTTCATTTGCTTTCTTCACAACTATGTCTAAATACTGTACTCCAAACATTTCTTAAGTATCCATTTGGACATTTTTGCTCTTTCCTTCCTTCTTTCTTACTTCTTTTTTGCGAAATAACACTAACACTTTGATTTCTGAACAATTTATAACAGAGCTCCTCAAACATAGCACCCTTATCTCTATTAGAAAATCTCTAACTTTTTTTTTGTCCACACATTTTAAGAACCTTGATCTCTATATGGGGTTACAGAGAAGCCTCAACATGGCATGAAGCCCCAAAAGATTTATATAATTCTCGGTGGTACTGAAACCCTGCTGCCCATACTAGAATAAAGAAGGTTATAAGAGAAAGATAAAACAAAAGCAAATGAAACCATACCAATGCAAATCAAAGCAAATGGGTACTATGAACTACAACAAATGCCTGAGAAATCTGGCTACTTCTGGAAGCTCTTCTCTCACCCGTAAGTGCCACAAAATGACCTCAATCAGTACAAATGGCCACAAATGGTGAAGGGGCTTGGTTCACTCTAAATAGTACTGATGACCAGTTAGAGGCCCCCAAAGACCTGCAGTAGGTCTAAAATAACTCCAAATGGTGAAGTTCTTACTGCTCCAAAATGCCACTGCTGATCATATAAGACTGCTTCAAATTTGTAGACCCCTGGAGTGCACTTTCTAGCAGAAAGAGGGAGAAGCTCCCCAGCTTCTCACACAACCTTTTCCTTTTACCACAAGCATTTATAGGCATCTGATGCCATGAACATGGGAGCAGCACTGCTGGGTACGAAAGGGTCTACCGCAGCTTCTGGAATGTGCCCGCAGTCCAGGCAACAGGTTCAGGTAACCACTGTTGCCCTTCCCAAGTGACATCCAGGATTCATGGCTCTTAGGACCTGACGCTTACAGCCCTTTGTATTTGTGGCCACTACAGCTGGCCATTTAGTTCCACATGCTCAGTTATGTCAACTTGCCTTTGAGGTAATATATCTGAATAAAAAGGGACAAAGGATTTATTTAAAGGTGATTTTGAGGGGATATACTCTTCATTTGTTTACCATTACTTGGTTATTTTTTGGCAAAATGTACCACTTAAACTCCTCGGAATTCATTTTAATATATCTATACTTGGGGAACCTGACAGTAGCTAGGAAGGTATTTACAGAAAACTTAGAAATTTCTTTCTAAGGAAACCAGAAGAGTGTGGGTTAGGATAACAGAGGATTGATCTGTTTTGCCTTTCTTAGCAGCAAATGTATCTATAGCTATATTTAGTTCTACTAAAAATTCTAAGTGAATAGTTATAGTACTAGAACCCTTCAGTAATCTTACCCTTGGTAATTCGTGATACCAGCTGAAGACATCAATACCAATCAGTGAAAAGATTCTTGCCAGGGGTGGGAGAATTTGCTTGGTGATATAGTAAATGGCATTCAGTCTCAGAGCTGGATCCTGCAGGAGTTCTGCTGGGCGCCTTACTAGCTGGATAAGTGGTACTCCAGGGGTACCATAAATAATGACATAGGGCACTCGCTCTCCAACTCGAGGCTCAGAGCGCCGGTCGTAGGTAAGCATTTTCCTATTAAAATTCAAACAAAATACACACTCAAAAACTGTCATAGAAGGTATCTTTCCAGCACAATAAGTTAGAATGAAGCAATGAAACCATGAGAAATCTATAAGGGATACTTTCAAATTAGAGTTACTACTACTTTGAGAACTATGTACATTTTAATTAGTTGGCACCAAGTGAGTATACTATAGGAGTTTAAAGTTCACCTTTATATCACTGCTATCAGGGAAATGATGTCATAAAAGTAAGAATTACCATAAATCTGATAATGACAGATAAGAGAAAATTTAGCTAAACAATCTGATTCCAATCTGATACTGTCATACAAATGCTTTGACAGATCAATATTCAGGACTGCCTAGTGATTCTGATGTGAGGAAACAAATGTATCAGATCAGTTTCACTGTCTTTAGTTTCCCAAGAAAAACTCAGAAAAGGAGTTCTTCATCAGAGCTTACAAAAAACTAGAGGATACTGGGCCGAGGATTTAGCTCAGTGGTTCTAGCACCTGCCTTGCAAGCTTAAGGACCCAGGTTCCATGTCTGGTGACCACATACAACAATGCCAGGCATAGTGACTCATGCCCACCAGCAATCAGTACCACATTCTGGGCATGGTGGCTCATGCCTATAATCCCAGTACTGGGGAGGCAGAGGCAGAGGCAGGAGGATTGGTGAGTTCAAGGCTCAACTATAAAGCAAGATCTTGTCTCAAAAAATTAAAAAACAAAGTCTTAGTTAAGCTTAATGTAGGAAGCTGGGTAAACAGCGGTGTGTTTGTGTTCACAAATAGTCTCAAACTCACGACCTTGCACTTGTGAGGCAGGCCTCATGCCACTGAGCTAAATCCCTGACTTTAAGGCTGTGTCACTGTGTGTATCATTACCTTGTTAGTTCAAGAGCTGGCACGCAAGCTCCAGGTTTATAAGAAGAACTTCCTCTGTATTCCTTGGCAAAGATAAAATCTTGTATACTGGCTTTTCCTTCCAAAAGCTTCATACATTGTCGCTGAACATATTGTTTAATTAGACTTATATCTCTTGTTTCAAACAGCAGCTTTAAAGAACGCTCAAGTATCTTAAAGAAAAGATATAAACATAAAGATAAAATGTCTTCAAGTATATTCCGTCACTGTTGTTCTAATTTCATTGTAAAGCTATTAGGTTACTTGCTGACCTACCTAACTAATCTTACAATGATCAGAAGATATAAGTCTTCTGAGACACAAAGTCTTTTGAGACTTTATAATAGCTTGTTATTTCTAAAAATACAGCATCATGTAGTTTCGTATAAATCATGTAGGAACGATATCATATGAAACATTTGCTAAGTGATGAAAACAGAAAAATATTTAAGTTTTTCTTAATTGTCCAAGCAATCTAGATAAAAGAAAGCAGACATAATGCCAGGCATGGTGACACACACCTGTAATCACAGCACTCCAGAAGCTGACGCTGGAGGAGGGTCAAAAGTTTAAGGCCAGCCTGGGTCACATAGTGATTTTAAGGGCAGGCTGAACTACCCTGTCTCTTAAAACAAACAAGCAGCAGACATAATAATTGCAATTGTTTTAAAGTATTGTTATATAAAGAACCTACTTCAGCTATACAGGACAAAAAGCAGTTTAAATATCACCAAGCAGTCAACTCAAAAACACCACGTTGCTTGTATATAGTGTTGATAATTAACTGTGACAGAATTTTCTGTGCTGGAGGTATTCCTATTAGATGACCAACATATAATAGGCTTATGTAGTATATTGAATCTAAATTATTGATGAAAATTCTGTATCTTATTCTGAATACTGACACCTGAACATATTAATATAAGAAGCTTATAAACTTGGTTTAGGAACTGTTATGGTTTGGATCTAAAAAGTCCTCCAAAAGTGCCATGCCTGGTTGGAATTGGGGGCTGTGGAGGTTGTGACCTAGACGGGCATATTCTCCTCTTTCTACCTCCTGACCACCAAGATGTGAGCAGCTTTCCTGTGCCAAGCTCTTCTACCGTACACCTGCATCACTGTAGCTGGTCAAACGTGGACTGAATCCATTGAAACTGCAAGTCAAATAAACCTTTCCTCCTTTATGTTGTGGGTTAGATTTGTTCCCGTGACAAGAAAATGACTACAATCTGTGTCATTCGGCCCACAGGGAAAGAATGTACAGGGTATCTCTTCTAGAAATTGGAATATGTCCCCAAATTCAGATGATATTATATATGACATAGTGGTATGTTTTAATGTATTCATAAAACTCAAGTGTGAAGAATGCTATTCTCTGGCAAATCACTTATTTCTGGTTTATTAGAAGAGGAGTCTGGCCCCAAGCAAAGAAAAAATATATATTATGGTGAAAATTACTATGTTGAAAACTTTAGGTAATTTATTAACAATGTTTAGGAATCTTCCTAATTTGTATCTGATAACCCAAGTAAGGGATCAATTAACCTGGAATACACTTATTTATGAAATCTTAGTTTCTCTATCCTGCTTTTTCCTTGTTTTTAAAATTCTTTTTTTTTTTTTTTTTTTTT
>PVIR01033291.1:0-17991 GCA_004026965.1 Petromus typicus | reverse complement strand
GGAATCTCCCCAAAATGTATTTCTACGCATCTGCCCAGTGTGCGCGTGGTACCGTGAAGATATAGCGGAATGGGAAGTAAGGAGGGAATCAAAGCCAGTAGTTCCGCAGAGTGCACAGCAGCTTTCAGATGTTCCATTTCCTTCCTCCATTCCCTGGGAGGGCCTCACACGTGGCTACCTTGGTTACAACTTAATTTGTCGTGCAGTTTGAGCAAAGGTATCCGTGTTAGTGCCCCTGTGGGAAAGAGAGTGGTGCTCATGTTTGTCACAAGATGCCAAGTTTGCAAATGGAAGCAAAATTTTGTTGACTGCTTTTGTTTGACAACCGAATTTTTTCCAGATGGAGCCATTGGCGACCTCGGTATTACTGTATCTGATTCTATGGGAAGGGTAAAACTATGTCTGGGTTCTTCTATAATCAAAATAAAATACAAACTCTAAATCATGGGCTTAGCTATGTGATTCATATTTTGGATCAAAAGCAAGATCATCAGAATAATTTTCAGAAGGAAGACTCTCAAGCCTTGTTACAAGCCACTGCACTAGATTCCAAGCTTCAGTGGGATAAATCACACCAGCCTAGCTGCTGAAAAGTGATTATGTTAGTCTGTTTTATCTCTTTAAACTCTTTCAAGGGCATTTAGCACCATTTATGGACTTGCTACATACCATGTAAGTGCTTGACTCACTCAGATGAATAGGGCTAAGGAAATGGACTACTATAAAGTCATGTGTGTGGTGCAGTGAATTCACAAGAATTGTGGGATAACGTCAGGACTTAAGACATCTGAGTGCTGTTGCCACCTCTTCTCTGGAGGTAGGAGGAGCACGAGCAGCAGTGGGCAATGAGGGGACAATTGGAAAGAGAGCAGCCTGACAGGAGCCCCAGTCTACGTGCAGAGATGCAGCCAGCCGGCCGTCACTCACAGAGGCCGTCCCCACCCTCCTCCCTGACACTGGATGCGCTCAAGGCAAGGACAGAGAACACAAGATCCCAGATTCTGGAGCAAAGAGGAGGCTGAAGGCTGTAGAGAGGACTTGGGGTTGCCGGTGATACCAACATGTCACACAGACACCAGTGTGGCAGACACAAGTGCTCCAACACCCAGTACTCAGGTGTGAGCAGTGGCAGCACCTACGCAGTTTCCATACACGCCCTTCAGTTTAGCTTCTCCGGGGAGACACTGACAATGCAACTTATGACTGTTTACTTTTCTCACCAGAGAAATAGTCTCCAAATTCTTTTCCCCATCTCACTTCACTTGTTTGCCACCACACGATTTTGTTTAATTGTCCTGTGAGCACATCCGCAAATTAAGAAATCTCCAGGGGGTTCAGCAGTCTATAACCCTGGGACTCCAGAAAGTGACACACAAGCTTCTGGGACAGACAGGTGTGAATTCTGAAGAGAAGATGCTCTTGCTGGAAGCATTAGGTAAGTGGCTTCTGTCAGATGCCAAACAGAAAATTGCTCCTCACCAGAGGTCTCATGGCCTTTTATGAACTAGTATGTGGCAAATGCTAAATAAAGGGCCTTTCTTAAAGTACCGTTTTATAGTTCCATTTTAATTGGCAAAAATAATGAGAGTTCAGATACCAAAGAATTTCACACTCTCCATGACAAAATGAAATAAATTAACAGAGATAAAAACACAAGGACAAAAAAAAATCTACATTTTTTTTTTAACAAACTAGCCACAGATAGGAAGGACTAATTAACACTTTGATAATATCACAAATGTAATTCTGGTAAGAAAATGGAAAAGCAGATATTATTTGTGTAAGGCACAAAAGATGTCAAGAAAAATGTAAATTTCGTTCAATTCTCCATTCTTTAAGAAGGCCTGGAGCCACAGATATCTTTTGAGAAGACAATGACAATGAAGCTCGTTTCTAAGGAGAAATAAGCATCTTATAATTTCCATGGAGAATTCCTTTAGGCTTGTAAACGTAGGAAGGTGAGCAGGTTGATAGGGTAACACGAGCACCCGGCTATCTCAATTTTCTCCTTCTCCCTGATAAAAACGGGAGTCTGTGTGGCTACCGGTGAGCATGGTGGGTCCTCAGGCAAACACCCAGGATACACACACCTGCCCTCTGTGTGTGCTCTAGCCTGAGACACAAGCATTTTAAGGGTGAAAAGCTGCACAGTCATTATAAGAATCAGAAAGGAATGACAACCCAATAAAGCTAATCATCTCGCTAAGACGATCAACCTGACAGCAAAACTCTTGGACAGAAGCACAACAGACTAAAAGGGGCAGAGAGACGCCGCGGGCCCCATGACAGGTATTGTGCCAAGCAGGTGGTGGCTGGGAAAGAAAGACGATGTTGATAAAATAATGAAAGAAAGTCAAGGGGCCTGCGGGCTGGTGTTAAACAGGAATCACAGGAAAAGACAAACCCGGGGCTTCATCACTGGGTGGCATCAGTATCTGCACAGGATGGGCATTTGTGTGCCACTGGGCTCAGTCTGCTCGGTACGATGCCTCCGGTAAGTTTAACTATAATCACAAAAGGAAATCGTCGTCCTCTCATTATAGAGGTGAAACAGTGAGATCAGAGGGATTTAGCTAAGTGGCCAGAATCACAGCTGCAGAAACTGTCAGCGTCAGGAATGGAGCGCAGATCTGTGTATGGCTCGCACTCTGAACTCTAAGTCAGGAAGCACTTTCACGTGTGCTGGTCCTTTAGTCCTTACAGAACCTTAGTCCTGTCCAAGCGAATATTGATGATAATAGAATGGCTGTGCATTTCACCCTCTCTCTTCTTGAGGGCTGTAGACAAGCCTGAATCCCAGACACCTGTGCTGCCATCATGAGGACCATTGTAGGAATCCCCTGAGATGTGCTAAACCAGGAGCTCTGGTCAGCTGATTGTCTGTACAAAGGGAAAACACAGAGTCACTTGTGACTCAGACCTTAGGAACCAGCCGTCACTGCACTCCGTCTCCAGGGGAGTGGACTCTTCACACATCCCCGAGGAGATGCAAATGGCTCTGATTTCCATGGGGCAATGGAGGTCTCGCATCTTGGACAAGTGAACTTAGGTCAGGAAAGACAGCAGCCTGAAAGACAGAAGCCCTGGGCTTTCTCAGACACATGGGCGGCTGATTTGCTCCTCTCTGCTCTGATTCCACATGACACAGGGACAGTCTTTTACACACTGGACTCATGTCATTGGGGAAAACAAACATGTGGTGGAGCTGATTACTCTGTAGACTGTGCCCTTGTTTTGTTCTGTTTTCCTACAGGTCCCTGCAGAGAACAGAACCAACCTGGCGGTGCCAGGAAATGTGTGTCACCCAGTGATCAGATCCTGCCGTGATCTGGATGAAATGGATCCATCTGCAGCCAGTCAGAATATCAGCCCTACTCATTCATTTTCCTTCTGAATCGCGGTTCTCACTGGCTCCCTCAGCAGTAAGTATCAGCGGCGGATCGTTCTTCCCTGTGTACTGTTCTACACAGCCGGGACGGAACAGGCAGAGAAATGAACAAAAGTCGGTCACCTTGGAGCTTCCATCCTAGTAAGCTCTCTCACCTTGATCGAATCACCCAGCGGAAAGGCTGATGGAAGTAATACCCATTCAGGAGATCCTGCCCTTAATAGTATCTTAAATTCATTTTCTATTTTTTTCACAATTTCTGGAAGAATTTGTGTACTTTCATGAAGGGAAATATAAAGCTTTGGTGCAAAGAGCCTTATCCCTAGTTAGCAGTCTGTGGCAAAACATGCTCTTGTGTGTTTAGATGTTTAATTATGACCCAAATCGGGACCTCACTGGCTGCATATTATACTATAGGGGAGGGTGCGAGAACCTTGTGTCCACAGGACACTCGAATGCAGGGGGAAAACTCTCTTTCTACGTAGAGCACATCTTGAAAGATACTTCAGTGCTGAAAGAGATCTTTAAAATTTTATGAGCATAAGATTAACACATTGTACAACCCACACAAACATAACAAGAGATTAAAACAACACTCAAGGCATCTATCTATGCCTTGAAATAAGAAACAAAACCCACGCAGGCATTTTTATTTGCCAGATATTAAGCGGGCACAATTGGAAAGAGTATACTGAAGCACAGACAAGTCTCACACCCCACCCCTGGCACTCAGGATGCCCCTGCAGCCTTAGCTACGTCTCAGGGTTAGCACAGAGCAATCCCTCACCCATCCTGGGTGAAGCCATTGACCTTCTCCACTCCATTCCCAGCAGGAGTCTGTGAGCCATGCAGAGGACCAATCACACAGTGACCGGGTTCATCCTGCTGGGCTTCACAACAGATCCCGTGATGCAGCGGGTCCTGTTCACCCTCTTCCTGGGAGTGTACTCTGCCACCTTGCTAGGAAACAGCATCCTCATGGTGCTCATCTGCAGTGACGCCCGCCTACACACGCCCATGTACTTTTTCATTGGAAATCTGTCTTTCCTGGATCTTTGGTATTCTTCTGTCTACACTCCAAAGATTCTAGTGACCTGCATCTCTGAAGATAAAGTCATCTCCTTCGCAGGCTGTGCAACTCAGTTCTTCTTCTCTGCTGGGCTGGCCTACAGCGAGTGCTACCTGCTGGCCGCCATGGCCTATGACCGCTATGTGGCCATCTCCAAGCCCCTGCTTTACGCTCAGGCCATGTCACGGAGACTGTGCGTCTGTCTGGTTGTGTATTCCTATACTGGGGGGTTCGTCAATGCCATAATATTAACCAGCAACACTTTCACTCTGGATTTCTGTGGAGACAACATCATTGATGACTTTTTTTGTGATGTCCCGCCCCTGGTCAAGTTGGCATGTGACGTGAAGGACAGCTACCAGGCGGTGCTCTACTTCCTGTTGACCTCCAATGTCATTGTGCCCATTCTGCTCATCCTGGCCTCCTACTTCTTCATCATCGCCGCCATCTTGAGGATCCGCTCCACCCAGGGCCGCCTCAAGGCCTTCTCCACGTGCTCCTCACACCTCATCTCTGTCACTCTGTACTACGGCTCCATCCTCTACATCTACTCCCGTCCCAGTTCCAGCTACTCCCTTGAGAGGGACAAAATGATTTCCACATTTTACACTGTGCTGTTCCCCATGTTGAACCCCATGATCTACAGTCTGAGGAATAAGGACGTGAAAGAAGCCCTGAAAAAACTCATTAAATTTGCACAGGCTAGCGTTTGATTCACATGCATTCCACCCATCATTGCTAAGTGATAACACACTGTTCACAACAAGGGTAGGTATCTTTATATTCAAAAATGAATTTCTATTAAATGAAATTTATCAATCATGTTTCTTTGCATTAGTTTCTTTTGCTTTAGTGTTTGAGCTATTATCTCTGTTATACCACGTAGAATCAGTTTCATATTAATGGTTTTTAATAAGTTGGATCTGGGTTTCAAGCACAGTAGAGAAATGTGTAATAATTCTGGCATTTGAACGAATTTAATTTTATTGTGTCCTTTCTCTGAATTCTGACCTACGTATTTTTCCCTTCTCCTATGACATGATAGTAATAATGACAACTACAAGGACATAATGGAAGCATACTGTCAGTCACTGACATTTGAAATAATGCATCCTGCTTACTGTACTTAAGTCCTGACAGTATCCCTTGGTGGTAGATGGATAAAGACTGTCAAGATATTTTTTCTGGAAATAAAAAGCACATATGTATGTAATGAAATATACAGAAGTAAAAGGGGAAAAAGAGAAATTTGTGGTGTCTACAAACTGTTTTCTTTTATTTTAATTTCTGTCAAACTCTCAGCTTGTGAATTCCTTCGAACTTTTGATCTGCAATCTCCTGCCTTATAAAACTCAGTTAATGACCATTTACTTCCTGACTTGCAGAGAGTAGTAGCAAGAATTACAGACATCCTGATCATATTTTGTATATGGAGCTAACAGGAATTTTTCCATAAGAAAAATATTCTGATGGAAAAAAATGCTGGCAAGACTCTGAAAGTCTTCCTTCCCTATGAATGTGTGGTGAAAATTCCCTAAAAGCCATAGCAGAGAACTCCCCAGGTGGCATCAACAGGTGTCCTTGGAAGAGTCTATTGGGACTCCAACAACAAAAAAAAAATCACCAAATGTTTGGTGAAGAGGGACACCTTTTCCCACGTGACCATTTCATTGCCACAGTAACTGATATCAGGGGTACCCTAGACTCAAATATTCACACTGAGGTATGAAATTTGTTAGAGTATGTATCACAAGAGTACGCGGATGTGTACATCTCCAGAGAAACAGGACATTGGTAATAAGCAGCTTAGGGTGGCATCATAGTCATGTAATGCCAGCAGCAATGTCCTGGTTTGTGGTACAGACATAGGGTTAGACACTGAATGATCAACTACATAACCGCTGATTATAACCACAAAATAGTAAACATCTAAACCATAGGGTAGTTTGCTTATAAAACTGTAACCACCTTACATGAAAGAGCATTTGTATCTACCCAACTGTAGCTTCAAAGAAGTTGCTCACCCCTCATCCTTTAAAATGAGATAGTCATTTGAGAGATGAAGATGAGAACACACACTAGGGTTCATCTCACCCCAGAAAGAATGGTTGCTATCGTGAAATTAACCAACAACAAATGGCACGTTCTATGGACTCAAAACGTGTTTCTATGTTCTATGACATGTTCTATGGACTCAGAACACGTTTGTTCTCATCACTGGTTATTGTTTTACAATCTAAACAATTCCTAAACACTCTACCTAATATCACAGTGATGTACAAGACAAAAGTTTGCAAAGATAGCTTCTATACACATATGGTAATTGAAACGTTATGATGACTTTAGAGGAAATATCTTATTAAAATTAAGTATTTAATACTTTGAGAAAATTTCAAGGCATTTCATGATTCCAAATCTCACCCAGTAAAGATTATTCACCAAACATCAATGTCCAGCTATAAGTATCTCCTTGTAACTCTGCACTTTATCCTTTTTCATTATGTCCCTGTGACAACCACCAGAGTGAATTTTATGAAACCTTGTACTACAAAGAGCAAATTAACATATTAAAGCACATCAAACAACGCACTACTCTAGGATTGGGAGAGTGCATGTCACAACAAATAACAACTAAAAAATCATTCCGCGTTTTACTTTTTAAATTCAACGTATTAAAACTGAAAGAAATGCAGACATATGTTCAAACATGTTTACAGCGTACACTGCTTGGAAGGTCCAATAACAGCATTCACCAAGAAATGCTGACCCTCATGCTTGTGGTCGTATGGTCTGCGTTGCCTTCCTGAAGGCTTCCTTGACATCTCTGTTTCTCAGGCTGTAGATGAGAGGGTTGAGCAGCGGGTTGACCACGGTGTAGAACAAGGCGGCCATTTTGTCTTTCTTCAAGGAGTAGCTGGAACTTGGCCTTGAATACATAAAGAGCAATGATCCATAGAAGAGCATGACTGAGACCAGGTGGGAAGCACAGGTGGAGAAGGCCTTGCGCCTCCCCGAGGCTGAGCGGATCCTCAGGATAGCCAGGAGGATGTTGAAATAGGAAACAAGGATGGCGAGAAGACAGGAGAGGACCGTGAAGCCCACCACCCCTAGGAGGACTTTTTCATAGACCCAAGTATCTGTACAGGACATTTTCACTAATGGTGGAGCATCACAGAAAAAATGGTCAATGATGTTATTACCACAGAAACTCAGCCGGAAAGTGTTGGCAGTGTGGGCGATGGCATTCAGAACCCCTCCGATGTAGGAGCCTGCAACCAGCCCAGTGCAGAGAGAGGTGGACATGATACCTGAATAGAGAAGTGGGCTACAGATGGCCACATAGCGGTCATAGGCCATGGCTGCTAACAGATAGCACTCAGTGTAGGCCACAACACAGGAGAAGAACAACTGAGCCCCACATCCAGCTAAGGAAATGCGCTTATCCTGTGAGACACAATTGACCAGGATTTTAGGAGTGTACACAGAGGTATACCAGAAGTCCAAAAAAGACAGACTGCCGATAAAAAAGTACATAGGAGTATGCAGCCGAAAGTCTAAGCGGATTAAAATAACTAGGGTCAAGTTCCCGGACAAGGTAGCCAAATAGATAACCAGAATGACTCCAAAGAGGATCTTCTGCCAGCGGGGGTCTGCTGAGATCCCTACCAAGATGAACTCAGTCAGCACGGTGCGATTTCGCAGTTCCATATCCATGGAGGAAAACTTGACCATCACCATGAGAGGAAAAATAACACTAATTTTCCTACTGGAACAGGAAAGCAAATATATTGGTTAGTTAATAATTACTAAGAAACTTGAGAAATAGTATTTGTTATTATCAAGAGTTGTAGAACTTCAGATTGGAGCTTAGACTATGAGAGTTAAAGTAAAAATGATTTTTAAATTATAGAATCTGCTTATTATCTTTACTGTAGAAAGACCCTTATTCTCATAAAACCGATGATAAAAATGAAATGACTAGGGCCGGGGAATTAGCTCAGTGGTTCCGGCGCCTGTCTTGCAAGCGCAAGGGCCCGGGTTCGATTCCCCGGTAACCACATAACGATACTGGGTGTGGAGACCCACACCCAGCAGCAACCAGTACCACATACCACATACCACAGTGCCGGGCGTGGTGGCTCACGCCTGTAATCCCAGCACTCGGGAGGCAGAGGCAGGAGGATTGTGATGAGAGTTGGAGGCTGAGCTCAGGGCCAGCCTAAACCACAAAGCGAGACCCTGTCTCAAAAAACCTAAAAAAAACAAACAAAAAAAAAAATGAAATGACTAATAATTTTCTGACAAATTGTGAGACTGACAAAAATATTTGAAAACCCTAGGCTTCTTGACTTATACTGGGCACTCACAAAATTTCAGCATCCTTATGTAAGCTGACAATTTTTTGTGAAGTTGCATGTATCAATGCACAATACTAAACCTTCTGCTAGTAGTACGTGCAGGGGGGGAAAAAGACATTTTCTTTTTTTTTTTCCTTTCTTTCTTTTTTTTTAAAATTTTCTGAGACAGGGTCTTGTTCTGTAGTTCAGGCTTGTCCTGAACTTAGCCTCAAACTCACATCACAACAATCCTCCTGTCTCTGCCTCCCAAGTGCTGGGATTACAGGCGTGAGTCACCACACCTGGCATTGGGGTATGTGTGGTTACCCGGGACTGAACTCCTCGAGATCTTGTGCTTGTAAAGCAGGTGCCGGAACTACTGAGCTAAATCCCCAGCCCAAAAAAGACATTCCTGATCATCCGCCATTTTCTATGCTATTCCTGATATTTAATTACCCTATTCAGTTCTCAGTGCAGATGCATAGTGGAGAACGGGGGCTGTGGACTTCATAACTCACTGAATGGAAGTGAAGTACAGAGGCCAAGTAACCAAAGTCACAGAGCTGCTCAACAACGGACCTGGCATTGGCACTGAGGCTCCATGTCCTTATGGGTATGGAAGCTAAGTGACAGATAGAAAAGAGAAAGTTCAACTGTGCTGGTCCACTCAGCGGTGAGTACAGGCAGTAATAACCTACTGTATAGTTCAGATGGCTAGAACAGGGGATCTTCAATGTGTTCCTGTAAAGAAATTATGAATATTTGAGCTCAATATAACTTCAGCATTACATAATAAGTTCACATATAGAACAGCACATGGTAACCGATAATTGTGCAGAATTTAGGTGTTTATACACACACACATATATTCATTAAAATTTAAATTTAAAAGTAAATAAAATAACAAAACAAAAGCAAAACAAGATGGTCATAGTAACATAAGTGTTGTTTAAACTGATTCCATTACTCGAAACTCTGCAATCTTAGAAACGTATCTTAACCTGCAAACCTTCACATCTTCACATACAAAATGAGAAGAAAATTTCAACAGTGATGGGAACAGATAATATAGGAAACAGATAATGGAGATAGACATGAAATGGTAGCTAATTTAATTCTGAGGAAAATTTTATTTGTAAAGTCTGAGTTTATGAAGTAACAATACAGTAGAGTTTCTCCAAGTAAGTAATTGGAGTCTGAACAGTGGTATCATTCAGATTATTAAAATCTAGAAGTTTAATATTAATGTCACCCACTTCCCCCATACAAACTCGTGCCTGGGCTAGAGTGCAGAGCTGGTGGGCCTGGGGTTGAAGGGTTGTGCTGTTGCTATGGAGACCTGACACCACTGATATGTGTGAATCCGAAGAGGAAGAGGCGTCTCCATTCTCAGGGACATACTTCAGAAAGCCCTGGAAACCCATTTCCTGACAGTAATCAGCTGGGATTCCAATGAGTTAACATCTCAATGAGATGGATTCCAATGAGCCAGCAGGTAACTATGGAGAAGCTCACCTACTGTGGTAACACAAGCCACAGCAGACTAAGTCCCTTTGTGCCCTTGGATCTCTGGGTGCCTGGAGGAGCAAGGACACCTGCAGTCATGCTTCTCCTCAAGATTTCCATGCTCATTATTGTTCCCCAAAAAGGAAATCAATCCCATTCTGTTACCCGTAGACCTGGATTATTTTCATATGAACATAATTAATAACTAAAATTTTAAAAATTACCTTTCTCTCTTTGAGCTAATAAAATATAACTCTCTCCTATATGTACACACATTTAAGAATAAGCATACAGAATTTTAGAAAATCTATATACTCTCAAGAATTTACCAGTGGATTTTCTGATTCTGATGCTGAGATTTTAAACAACTCTCGAATAGAAGACACCTCCGTTTCTTCGCAGTACTTTTACTCCTAATAATCAATTAAGGCCAGACATAAGTTTTTAAATTTCACACGCTAGAAGCTAAATTTTAATCTTTTTAATCTTCATTTTTAAAATTTGCTGTATCTGTTCCCTCTCCATGTCAGTACATGAAATCTCACCTTTTCTTTTTTTTTTTTTTTTTAGGTTTTTTGAGACAGGGTCTCGCTTTGTGGTTCAGGCTGGCCCTGAGCTCAGCCTCTAACTCACATCACAGCAATCCTCCTGCCTCTGCCTCCCGAGTGCTGGGATTACAGGCGTGAGCCACCACGCCCGGCACTGTGGTATGTGGCACTGGTTGCTGCTGCTGGGTGTGGGTCTCCACGCCCAGTATTGTATGTGGTTACCGGGGAATCGAACCCGGGTCCTTGCGCTTGCGAGACAGGCGCCGGAACCACTGAGCTAACTCCCCGGCCCGAATCTCACCTTTTCTAATTCAAAAATTTAGAATCAATTCATTTCCATTCTCTACTATGTACTTTTTATTCTTTCAAAATCAAAACCCTAATCCACTTTCCTTCAAACATCCTCTGAGTTTTCCCTCTTGCTACCATGTCTACGGCTACCACAGTGGATCAAGCCACCGTCAGTTTTTACCAAGAGTTTTGCGGCAACCTTCAACCTGGTCTACACGCTGCCTCCCTCCAGTACATTCTAAGTAGAGCGGCCAACACAGCCCAGTAAATCAAGGAGGCAATGGAACTCCTGTACTTACAACTTTGTAAAAATGCCTGATTTAACACACATGCTCAAGCACACCACCACACACACACACGCACACACTCTGGCCTCACAATTGCCCAGAGCAGAGCTCACCCTACAACACAACATTTCCTAAAACTAACCCTCCCCTCCCCCTCCTTCATCTGGTCCAGTATTGGTAACTTTACCACCTTCTCAAATATGCATCTCTGTCTTGACGGTTTTCTTTACCATCTGGCCCTTCTCCCTGATACGCCAGTCTCCGTATCTTCCATGTTTCTGTCCTCTCGGTCTTTTTCACATGTCCTCTCAGGGAACACACTCACCACTAATGTTGAAAGCTTTCCCCCAATAATCCTCATGCTTCTGACTCCCCACAGATCCAGTTCTGTTAGTCTCCAAGTGTAACCCTTGCAGTGTAATGTGTATTGTGTGCTAACTCTTGCTGTTCGTATTTAGTGTCTGTGTGTCCCCAGCAGAATGCAGCACCCACAGTAAAAAAAATTTGTCTGTTTCTTTTCTACTATATCACAACCAATCCCAGGCAACTTAGCAGCTCTCAGTACATATTTAGAGAAGAATCAATTAATTACCTATATATCTCAGACCTATTTTTCCTGATGTACTCTCTACTTACGTATGTTAAAGTTCTCAGAAGAAACACATTCTACTAGCACAGTATGCTGTGATATAGTAAGAATGAATAAGGTAAAGGTGAGACTCATTCCCAAGATCTCAAATCTGCCTTGAATTTATAATAAAAATTTTAGCATATATAGACGCGAACTAAAAGTGATCACACTGAACCGTCGTCGCGCACAGAAAGCACCGTCCCCAGGGACATCTCTCCCTGCTCTCTTCACTGGAGCCAGAAAAACTGTGCAAAGAACGTGTTTCTTTGGCGTCTAAAGATCAGCTCGAGGAGTGAAAACAGCGTGGAGCCTGGTGTGAAAATCCGGGGAGCACAGCCGCTGACGGCAGACGGCAGCTCGCCTCTTCGTACTTGATTCTTTCCACTTACATGAGCTTTCAACACAAATATCAGACGGAATTCCAAGCTGTATGTCAGGAAAAAACATATCATTGGGTGGAAGCAGGGTGAGAGTGCAGCCCACGCACATGTGTGCACACATGTGCGTGTGCATGTGCATGCATGTGTATATGTATGTGTGCCTCTGTGTGTGCATGTGTATATGTGTGTGTTCATGTGCATGTGTGTGCATATGTGTGTGTGTGCATGCATGTGTGTGTGCACCACTCTGAGTGCTGGCTGGCACAGCAGTGAGCCGCTGACAGCCAGCCCGGACTGTCTCCCCTTCCAGGCGCAGCTGCAGCACCGCGAGGCCTGACCGTGGAGCTGCCCTTGGTCCCCGGCGCTTACCCGTGGTCACCAAGACCTGGTTCCGAGAGGCAGTGCTCTCCATCTTCTGTGGCGTTTTGCTGTACACCTTGCTGGACACGATATATGTGCTTCCTCAGCATCCCTCTGAGACCTCTTCCACACAGCAGCCGCAACTATGTATTCCGTCTCCAAAGACACAATTAAGCATTCGGTTGGTGTGTGAGAGTGGATAATCCACTAACTAGGATTGGGGAAGCAGAATCTCATTAAAAATTGACACCTACTGGCTCCGAGTCACAATATAAGCATTAAATGTGCTTGATGAGAGAATTTCTCCGGAATGTACATTTGTGGCTTTTTCCATGGTGCGTATTCTCCTTTATCCCCAGAATGCCGTCTCTTGTCTCCACCACAGGCCGACTCTTGCCTGTCCTGGTATTACAGGCTGAGTCACGTCTCCCTACAGTCCACACATTGGACCCCTGACCCCGTGTTGTGACCCTGTGTGGAGAGCAGCCTGTGATGATCTGATGAAGCTGCAAGGCAGAAGTCAGAGCCGGGCTCATCCCACACAGATGTCCTTCACTGAGAAGAATCTGAACATGCAGTGCGTCACCGAGAGCACCAAGACCAGAGGAAAGGGCGTGGGGGGCACTGCAGCCAGGTGGCACCCGCGAGCCTCAGCTAAGGCCACGAGAGGCCAGCCACACCGCACTTTGAATTCGGAAGTCTGGCCTCCATCACTGTGGGAAAATTCGCTCTCTTATTTGAGCCACCCAGGGCGCTGTCCTGGCTCTGCGGAAGCCTGAAACCCACACGGGTCTCAGCGGTGGCACCTCTTCGTGCTCCAACAGCCCCGTGTTCTGCTAACAGACAACTAAAATTAAGAAATTAAGAAATTTCTAATTAAGAATTTAATTTAATCTAAGAAATTTTCTAATTAAGCTAAGAAACATTAAGAAATGTGAAGTATCACAATGAAATATTCTCTTACCTTAACTTTATGTACCGAAGTGAAAAAAGACATCTAAACAGTCTCAGATCCTTATTTGTTATCAGGAACTGCTTCCCCAAGTGGAGACTCCACTTGGAATCCAGCCCTACCACCTTGAACGCACCAGATCTCATCATCTCAATCTCCTCTTGCATGGAAAGTGTGCTGAAATCGCGCCCATTCTGCCTGCATTGTGTGTCTCTTTCTGTGCTCCCGGCTGCTTACATCTTCCTGTTCATCTCATTACACTGATGCACTCTTGCTGCGGCCTCTTACCTTGGGAGGCGGTGCTCCTTTATTTGAAGTCCACAGTGACTGTTCAGTATTCTTGTCCAGTATTTCAACTATTGAGAGCAAACTTGTTATCTTGTACTCTACACGTCTAGAAGCAGAAACCAGAAAAATATGATTTCTCTTATATGAGAAACCCAAAAGATAAATTAATGAAAACAAAATAAAGGACAGAGTGTAGGAAAAGGGGGCAGGCCTTCTGCAGAGGGAGAGGGAGCCAGGGATCACCAAGGCATAAGCTGATCACAAACAATCAAGAAATCCATTCTTCAAAATGTAACCATTATGTATCTCAGACACACACTAAAACCACCCAGGAAAAAATGAATAATCTTATTTCCAGAGAATGTTACAGGTGATATTTTTACTATGACTTTCTAGCTCTGCCTTTGCAAGTGAAGTAAGTACTGGTGGAGGTATAAGCCCTGGGTCTACACCCATCTTTGCACCTGTGGTGGGTGTCATTTGAAGTAACCCCCACAATGGTTCCATCGTCAGCTAGAATTTTCCCACTTAGAGTTGAAAAGACTTTATAAAACTTAGGAAATGTCAAGAGAAAATCAAACACATCTGCTTCTTTTCAAACTTATTAGATTTTAGGAAACTTCTAAACTAGCATGCTAATATTTTTTCCTACATTCCAGTTTCATTTATTTTTGAAAATATTTGAATATATTAGCATCAACTTGAAAAAAAGATGGAGACATGCTATATCATGGAATGTTTTTTCTTTGTTTATTTTTAAAAATTATTTGTCTATTTAAATCTTTTTTTTAATTATCTTTATTGGTACATTAAATATACACATCATGATTGCACTCCATAATGGGGATTTGTACCAGTATAAGACACAACTTATTTCTCATTTTTTCCCATAGCCCCACCCACCCTACCACACCCCCATATATATAAAATTTGTTTCCTTACTTTTTTGTTACAATCTCAACATTGTCTATTTAAATCTTTATTGGTACATTACATATACGCATCATGATTGCACTCCATAATAAGGATTTGTACCAGTATAAGACACAACTTAATTCTCATTTTTTCCCATAGCCCTACCCACCGTACCACCCTCCCATATACATAAAATTTGTTTCCTTTATTTTTGTTATAATCTCATTATTTTTCCCCCTTCACCCTATTGTACTTTGAGCATTTTCTATTTCACAATATATAACATACAATTCTAGGACTCATTTACATCTTTATTTTCTCATATCTGAGAAAAGATGTGATATGTACCTATCTGTGACCTATTTATTTCACTTATGAGGATATCCTCAAGGTATGTCCATTTAAGTAGAAATGATTCAAACTTATCATTTTTTATGGCAGAGTAATACTCCATTCTGTAAAAGAACCACAGCTTTTTTATCCAGTCTCCAGTTGATGGACACTTGGGTTGTTTCTAAGATGTAGCAATCACAAATTGGGCTGCTATAAACATGGGTGCACATATGTCACTATGATATGAGTCTTTTAATTCTTGTGTGTATATACCTAGCAGGGCAATGCCCGGGTCAAATGAGACCTCCAATCCTAACTTTTTGAGAAATCTCCAAACTGATCTCCACAGGGGTTGTACGAGTCTACAGTCCCACCAACAGTGGAGAAGGGTTCCTTCTTCTCCAAAGCCTTGCCAACATTTGCTGTTGGCTGAATCTGAAATGGCAGCCATTCTATGTGGAGTGAGACAAAATCTCAATGTTGTTTTCATCTGCATCTCTCGAATGGCTAACGATGTCGAGCATTTCTCCCTGTGCTTCTTAGCTGCTCTCACTTCTTCCTCTGAAAAATATCTGTTCATTTCAGATGCCCATTTTTGAATTGGGTCTTTAAATTTGGGTGGGCTAATTTTTTGAGCTCTTATATATTCTAGATAGTAACCCTTTGAGGAATAGCTGGTAAAGATTTTTTCCCACATTGTTCGTTGCCTTTTTGCTCTGTTGGTGGTTTCCTTTGCTGTGCAGAAGCTTTTTAAAAGAATGAGGTCCCATTTGTTGATTTCTTCAGCCAATTCCTGTGCTATAGAGGCTTTGTTCAGCACTTACACTTAAGAAAACTTAACTCTAGCTAGTATTTTCTTCAGGGCCTCTTTGACATCTTTATTTCTCAAGCTGTAGATCAAGGGGTTCAGCATGGGGATCACCACAGTGTAGAACACCGACACCACTTTGTCCCGTTCCAGGGTGTAGCTGGTGCTGGGGCGGGAATAGATGAAGAGGATGGAGCCATAGTACAGGGTAACAGCCATCAGGTGGGAGCCACACGTGGAGAAGGCCTTTAGGCGGCCCTGGGTGGAGCGGATCCTCAAGATGGCGGCGATGATGAAGAGGTAGGAGGCCAGGATGAGCGATGCAGGGGTGATGACGTTGGAGGCCAGGATGAAGAACAGCCCAGCCTGGTAGCTGTCCGTCACATCACACGCCAGCTTGACCAATGGGGGCAGGTCACAGAAGAAGTCATCGATGACGTTGTCACCACAGAAGCTCAGCGTGAATGTCTCGCTGGTGATGATAGTGGAGTTTACGAAGCCACCAAGGTATGAAGCTGTGAGGAGACAGGCACATAACCGTGGGGACATCACCTGGGCATAGAGCAGGGGCTTGGAGATGGCCACATAGCGGTCATAGGCCATGGCGGCCAGCAGGTAGCACTCACTGTAGGCCAGCCCAGCAGAGAAGAAGAACTGAGCCAGGCAGCCAGCAAAGGAGATGCTTTTGTCTTCGGAGAGGCAGGTCATGAGGATTTTAGGGGCATAGACAGAAGCGTACCCGAGGTCCAGGCAGGACAGGTTCCCAATAAACAAGTACATGGGTGTGTGCAGTGTGGACTCAACACAGACCAAGGAGACCAAGATGAGATTGCCCAAGAGGCTGAAGACATAAATGACGAGGAAGATAAAGAAGAGCACCCGCTGGAGCCCCACATCTGCTGAGAACCCCAGCAGGATGAAGTCCTCCACCTCACTGGAATTCTCCTTATCCATGGCTGTGGGCTCCTAAGGTCTTTTCTGTGAGGAGATTAGAACACACAGTCTGATTTAAGGATCCGCTCTACATTCTCCCCACAGCTTGAAAACCCCACGTGACCCACATACATTGTTTGTTACAAGATGTGTTTCTGCTGAACCCAGTATCATTCCTTTTGGATAGAGAGGATATCAGTTCCGTGCTGGCCTCAGAGGTCTGCTGTTAAACACCACGTTATGCCACCTAGCAGTCCAATTTTCCCAATTTCTTTATAAAATGGAGATTTGTATATGTTTTCTAAAAGTTTTAATTCTTTATTTTAAACTTTAGAAGACACTTTTGTACATGGAATTAAAAAACAACCTCTAGGGACAGATCACCTTAGCTTTTCCTGTTATTTGAGTTAGAGTGGTAATCTCTTGCCCTAAATGAAAAGTACTCTGAAGACAAGGCCCACCCAAGCTCTGCTCTAAGTTGCACATACTTTCAATACAGATGACAAGACTTCTGAAATTAAAGCAACTGAGGCAAATCTGACCAGAACGCTGCTCTTTGGTTGTTGTTTATTCTTCCAAAGGGATCTTGTATAAGGCTGTGTTAGCTGCCACCCTGCTGTGCTCACTGACTCCCTTCCTGGGCTTGCTGCATCCTTGAGCCACACCCAGGGATGGACAGGTATCACCATGGTAACCTACATGATTGGCATTCTGTTACAAAGTCCTTGGGCTGAGCAGAGCTGCCTCTCTGCACCCATCCAATGCAACTCACCAGGTTTGGTTACCGAGGAAAGCAAGTCTGAATTCTGGCAGGCTGGGAACACAGCCTCATGCCTTAGGGTAGGCTGAGAGGATTCATTAGAAAAAACTCTTTGAATTAAAGGAGACTTATTAGCAAGAGTCACCCTATTTCTGCAGCCTTAGAAGATATTAAGCTCTTCGCTCTACATCATACTGATTCAGGG
>PVIR01033290.1:0-18002 GCA_004026965.1 Petromus typicus | reverse complement strand
CTTATCTCCATGTGTAACATCCCTCCCCAGATGTAGGCAAGACCCTTCAGCAAAGAGAGTCTTTAGGGACAAGGGGGAGAATAAGATTTCTAGGTTTCATTCCTTTCATTGGGGAAAATGTTTCCAGGTTTTATGATTCACCTCAGATAAAAGTAATTCCCAGTCTATGGAAAATTTGGAGCTGAGAGGAGAGAAGAAAATCAGAGAGATCGAGTTTCTGAGGGCTTTCCCATCCTCTTCAGTTCAAGTACACACTGTACCAGAGTGCCATAGTTTAAGGTGTTCTCTTCTGAGCCCTGGAAGAGCAGCAGAGTGCACTATGCCAAAATAAGATTTTTTAATATGGTCTAATATTATTACAGAAATTGAAGACATAGGAATATCTCTGAAAACCTACACTTTTGTGTAAAAAAAAAAAGTTGACACTTACAAAGGAAATTGTCATCATTAAAAGATACTTGTATCAAAAAGTAAGCTTCTCCCAGTCAACTTCTTATGTAATAATTTGATAACATATGTTTCTCATGTTTCCTGTCCTAACTCCCTATTTCTCTACTAGACAGAAACTTCCATTTCCTAAGCTTTTCTGTATCTCAGTGATATGTATGCAGCTATTATTATGCCCTGGCTTGAGTTTTGCTTCTGTGGGGCTCCCAGAGAATGAGTGTGCAGTTAAAATGGCCTTTTTCTTATTAATTTATTTCATGCCAGTTTAATTTGCAGTCTGGAGAAAGAATTAAAGAAAGCGGGCAGGAGAACATTTCTCAATATGACAGTATGAAGAAGGATGAATAAGTGGATGTATAGTCAGCTATGTGGATGGATGGAGAGTTTACTCCATATTGCAAAAATGAAATATGATATATGATTTGTGATATATTATTTACTATTTATATATATATATAAAGATATGATGGAAAAATATTTTCCTTTTAACGGACTATTATTGCTTGTAGATCAATGTGTCCCCAAAGCCTCACCCTCTTGAGGTGGGGCTTTTGTAGGTGGCTGGGTCATGGGTGTGTGATACATTAATCTGCTGCCTGGGCTGGCATACTTCAGGATATGGAGATGGAGTTCCTGAAGAGGGGAACCCCTTCACCAACGGGTGGATGGCACCAGCAAATAGTCCAGTAGCCTGATGCCATAAAGAAGCAAAGAAGGAAGGCTCTCTACCTTGTGACTGCCACGCCATAAGATGTTTTGCCTTTGTGATGCTCCCTGCCGTGCTGTCACTCTGCCCTGCCAAGTATGGACTGAAGCCTCTATGGACCACAAGCTAGAATAAATTGCTATGGGTTTTGGTAAAGTTTTTTCCAAAAAAGGAGAAAATAATCATGGACTAAGTCAAAACTAAAGTATTAGTGTATGAAATAGACTTTGTTTCTTAAAATCATCACTGAGCAACAGTTGTTATTCAGCTATTTAATATTTTTATATTCTCAACTATCTTCAGTTAGTCAGCTGTGGAAAATGTTTGCCTTTCAAAGACAATTGTGAAGAAAACATGTAGAAATAGACAGTCTTGGCTCAGGCACTATGGACTATTCAAGCTACACCATAAAACAGTAAGAAACCTGTGTTACCAGAAAGGCAAAGCGCTTGTCTGAAAAACAGCATTTCGAGAAAGTCATGCTTCAACCATGCAGCATTTTTAATGGGATTTTCAGTTATTTCAAACATGTTTACATTTTTGATAAATTTGAAATTGTCTTCAATTTTAGTTTAATCTGGACTTCTCAAAGGCAGTTATAATAATCAGGGCTTTCCTATTGTTGAACATAGATTTAACATGTTGACTGGTTGGTTTAATCTGTAAACAGCTGATTTCTCGGAGAGTAACCCAATGGCCTCTTATAACTGGGACTCAGAAAAGTACTGTTGTCAGCAGGAACTGATTCAATGTAGGGAAACAGACTCAGCATAGAGCTGTTCTGAGAATGATCTTTTCATTCCAAATTCAGCAGTGCTGACACTTGAAATTTTCCTCAGCATCCGGTGCTCATTTTAAAAGAACAATCATAAATGATTCATGTCAAGGAGTTTTAACTATGATCACCTCCTGTATAAACAAATTCACTTATTTGCCAGGCCTAATGTTGAAGGCCTGTAATCCCGCCTTTCTCTATCTTCTGAACTAATGCATCATCTTCTGCTAAGGCAGAAGAATTGCTGAGTTTGAAGCTAGCCTGGGACATGCAGTGAGTTTTAGGCCAGCCTGAACTATACAACAAGACCTTGTCTAAAAGATTCAAAATTAAAAAAAAAAAAATTAAGTTAATTTCTTTGCTAGGGTGACCGACTGTATTGGCTATTGCTTTTTGGATGCTGTGCATATGTCTTTAACACTTAAGCATGGTCAATTTTTGCTTACACAATACAGATATGTACTTCAGTACTCACCTATGTTTACAAAATTATTTTTATTTGATAATTAAATATAGTAAAGACCTGGATAAAGAGCTAATTTTTTTTGTAAGTAAAGAACTGACAACTGCTACATGTATTTACTTAAAGATAAGACTGCTTCTCTGTCAATGAAGTAAATATAATCTTTAAAAAAAAAGAAAGCATATGTATATAAGGGGTGGGAAGTGGTAAGGTGGGTAAGGAAATGGTAAAAATGAGAATTAACTCATATCAAATACTGGTACAAATTCCTAATATTGAGTGAAATCGTGGTGTGTATATAAAACGTACCAATAAATAATTCAATTTACAAAACAAAAAACAACAACAACAAAAACAGATTAATTAGACCAGTAGAACTTGGCATTACTGCCCTGCAGGAACGGACTATGATGCAACGGGAAACTGCAAGTATACTGCAAAATATAAAGCTTTCCCAGCGACTTCAGAGCAGAGAGGTGCATACTGGGTCAAAATACTCAAATCACACAGTTTATCTTGTATATCATATATACAACAAGATGCAGAGGAAAAAGAAGGGATTAACACATGTAAGACAGTGTAAAAGTGCACCCCCCGAACAAAATATCTGAATTTGTGGTCCACATAGAGTATCTACCCTGTGTCTTCCTGTGACGATGAAAATTCCAGAGTAAGAGATGAGAGGAAAGCCCAGGGGCACCTGGCAGGAAGCGCCTTGGGCAAAGGACACATTCTTGCCTTTGGGGAAAGACAGACTGATGAGTGTCCCTGGCTAATGGCTGTAGCTGGCAAATATTCTTGCAGCAAAGTCACAAGTTCTACATGAGCTTCATGCCGTAGAACTGTCGGGACTAAAACGAGTGTCGACGGTGGGTGACTGGGTAAGAGCCCACGATTAATGAGCGCCTCCTCCCTTGGGTATTTAGTTAACTGGGCGTCGCTGGTGGCTCCTGCGGACGCGATGCCCTGTGAGTAGTCTGAGCCCTTCGCGCCTCCTCTGTTCCACTCTGCGCTCGGCTCACCAAGCTCCTGTCTACATTTAACAGAGTTTGGGAGTTTCACAGGGATTGTCGGTGCTAGAATTTGTCTGCAGGAAATTTGGATCATAATGCATTCCTTCAGCAACCAAATCCTGAACTATTTTAAACTGACGACATTGAGTGGGCATTTTCAAAATGCACGTGAAGGTGAATATATGTGTGTGTTGTAGCAGCTGTGGGGACTAGTGTGTATGAACAGACATGCAGATATTGTAGAGAGGATCGTGTATTTTCACCTGTAATTTTGAGAAAGTGGCTTAAACATATATGATTTTAAGCCTGGAGGTGGAGAAGTTACAACTATATAAATAATGCCGTAGAATTTTTTTTTAATTAACAACATGAAATGTATTAATAAGAAATTCAGAATTAAAGGTATTTCAGAGCCATTATTTTAAAAAATAATTAAATTACCAGAAATATCAAGTTATTTTAAGAATTGAAATGTATCAGTGTGATGTCAAGACTTTTATCTTTTTATCTCTTGAAATATAATGTACTATTTTAAGTAACCATAGTCTTTATTTTTGCCGAAATAATATTCACACAGTCCAAGTATGTACTGTCTTCACCTGAAACTGTATGCTGCAGTATTCTCCCCATTTTAACCTTGATACTCGGTAGAAAGAAGATGATGCATTAGTTCAGAAGAAAAAGAAAGAAAAGTCATGGGTACAGATTTTAAATTCTCAAGAAAATATACAAATGAAGCTCTCTGTTTTGAAAAGTATAAGCACATTTAGTTTTCTCACACTGCTATCAATACATGCTGGTAAACAGATTATTGGCGCTTATCTTGGCAGAAATGGATATAACAGCCTTAGTTGTTCCCCACATCAGTTCTCTTGCTCCAGTTTCTAGTTTCACATTTTTGAGAAGGGTTTCAATGTGTGCATTGTATTTTGATCTTATTTATGCCCCCATTCTTTCCATTTACACCCTCTCCCTCCTTGTTAACTAATAATAATCTTCCTCCTAAGTTCTTGTCATCTTTTAAACATTTTACATGTTGGGGGACTGTGTGATATTTGTCTTTTTGAGTCTGAATTATTTCACTTAACATAATGATCTCCAAATCATCAATTATTCTGCAAGTTATAAAATGTTATTTTGATGGTTGAATAAGATTCCATTTTGTGTATGTACCATATTTTCTTTTCCCACTTATTTTCCTTTTAAATGTTTTATTTTATTGCTTTGTTCATTGTGATGTTTGCTCCATTTTGTTGCTGAATATTACAGAATCAAAGAATTTCTTATTTTGACAAAAGCTGTCATGTTGTACAACTCTTGTGCAATATTTGTACCACTGTATTATTAACACACATTGATTCCATATATTTATGAGATTTATAGTGACATTTGCAAACACGCATATATTATGCACTGACTGTGTCTCTGCCCTTGTTCTAACTCACATCCCTTCCACTCGCCCTCCAGAGGCCCTATTCCCTTTGCTGCTTTCATTCTTCATACTTGCCATTGGTCAAATTGAGTAAACTGCCTCTGGAGAAAACCAAAATTCAACTTTGATTTTTTTCCACTCAGAAATGGGCAGGAGAGCAAAGTAGCTGGCAGAGGGCAAAGTTTCTTTTTCAGCTTTCTTGGCCTGTGTACCCCAGCTGCAGGCCAATGTCCAGGAACTTTCTTCTCACAAAGAAAGCACCTGCCAGGGATTAAATGAGATCAGGTTGTAGCCTTAACAGGTGTCACTCTTCTTACATAAGGTGCAAGTAGAAGAGAGAAAAAAGCAGAACATAGACAGCACCAGGGGACATTTCTCCCCAGACCTTCTTCTTTTTTTTTTTTTTTTAAGTTATTGTTTTGTAGTTCAGGCTGGTTCTGAATTCAGCCTTGAACTCAGCAATCCTCTTGCCTCTGCTTCACAAGTGCTGGCATTACAGGCGTAAGCCACCATTGTAGTATGTGATACTGATTACTGGTGGGCATGAGTCACCACGCCTGGCAATTTGTATGTAGTTATGAGGGATCAATCCAGGACCACTGAACTAAATCCTCGGCCCTCTGTAGACTGTTTTAAGGCTGTGCACCCAGGGTGGAAGACTACAGCCAGACATGTGATTTTGCTTGTAACTGTCAACATGCTGTCCGCAGGAAAAAAGCAAAGCGTGTAGGCTTAGAGTTCTTTCCCCACGTTTTCAGCCACAAATTCCTGGACACAGTCCCAAGGGATGCTGGGAACCTTGTGGGCAACCAACCTCACCTTTGTGACCCACTGGCAGCTACATCTGACTGCAGCACCAGCTCTCTGATCCCTTGTCCTCACCTCCTTTCCATATTCTAGTACCTGTTCCCCATAGTGGAGTTTTTCAGTAGGTTTGTGTTAGAATCATTCCACCAAAGTGTTCTAAGCCACAGTGATTTGACTAGTATGTGTTTTAATATGATTTTCCAAGTTTATTGTGCATCAATTATTTGATTTAAACTTAAAAATATCCCGTATATTATTTTTTAGCTTTCTGCAAATGCTTCCTTTCCTGCTTTAAGACACCAATAATATCTTTGCTAATTTATTTAATATCACTTCATTTCATTTATTTTTTATTTTTCCTGTTTCATTTCAGTTGATCTTGTATTAGTTCAACAATAGTTTCCTTTTACACTATCTGACCAAAGTTGTTCAGTATATATTTTTACTTCAAAAATTATGTTTCACTAGTTTAAAATATATTTTAATTTAAAGTTTTAGATTTGTTATGTAGATTTTGTTTTCCCATTTCCACTTTTTCCTGTGAAGTTTTTATATATTTTTACTTTTCCAGGACAAGCAGAATAATATTCATTTAAATAAATACATATCAAACTATATGTGTGTGTGTCCTTATTGCTTATGTATAATTCCCTCATGGATCAAGTTAGCTTTTATTGTGGGAAAAATTTTAATTATGAATTTAATTACTTTAATAGATATAAGAATATTCTGTTTACCTATTTTTGTCTTGAATGATCTTTAGGAGTTTGTAGCATTCTAATAATTTATGAATTTTGTCCGAATCACATTTATTGACATAAAGTCATTGACATGTGGTCTCTACTGACTGGGTTGGCATGCCTTGAACCCAGAAAAACTCTAAGAAAGAAAAGTGAGGCACAGGGGACAGGAGTTCTATGCTGAAGAAAAGGCATGATTATATAGTGTAAGTGCACAAAAGAATACGTCACCCCACAACTACCTGCCTATCCTCCCTCCTGTCCTACCCATCCTTCCTGCTGGTAAACTGCAGAACATGGCACAACACGTGGAGGAAGATAGTCTGAAAAACTGTATCTTTCCTCACAGAACAGCAAGTACAAAACAGGAAAGTTGTTGCAGAGTGTCTCAAGGGGCCATCTGACCAGCAGCTTCCTTAACAGGACGGTCCCATGAAGCTCTCTTCAGCCTCTGCATGCTTGGTCTTCCAAATACAAAGGACACCGACTCAAGGACAGCTCACATGTCCCTAAATGACCTCCAACACTTATACTGCTTTTTTTTTTTTTATGTGCCAGTTGATATCATTGATTTGATATCCTTTTTATTGAGTCTAAAACTTCTCTTTGTTTTGTTTTGGCAATATCATTCACAATTTTACATGTTGTAGTTAATATTATTTTTGGTTTAAAGCTTTTAAAATTCCTCTTTCTTTTTTTCTTTTTTACCTCAGAGGTATTTAGAAGTTTGTTACTTATCTTTATGTTTAGAGAATCTCTAAGTATCTTTTTATTAGTGATCATAATAAATGTTTTGAAATTCTATGGGGACAAGAAGAATGAAAAACTACATAAATGATCTTTTAGATTGTTGGTAAGTACTCAGGTTGGAAGTTACATATGTATGATACAGATGCTAAAATGTAATGTATGTATTATACATGAATTATTGTATTATCATGATACCTGGAATGTTATTAAATTTTATTATAAAATTTTCCTTATCAAGTTTTTTCTAATTTGAAAAGACTAATAAAACTGACTGACATTATAGCCATTAGGAAGAGATCATATAAAGTGTAAAAAGCCAAAATTGTAACATTGCCTCATATTTTGAGATCATGTCAAGAAACCTCATGTTAATAATAAATATGCAGTGTATACAGTAAAGGTGAATTTCAGAGAGAAAATTCCTGCAAAATAGAATTGACTCCATTTTGAAGTATTTTAAAGTAATACCAGAGTCAGAAAGTTTGGAAATATTAGAAACAATTACTTTATTCACCTAAGAAGTAGACCACAGCAGAACAATCAAGAACATTAGCTGATTATGTTTGTGCTTCCCAGAGTAGTCATTGAACCTGAATCTCCATAAATACCGCTGGTGGGCACTTCAAAAGTAATAACCACTGCTTGGAAGAGAACTGATCAAGAATTCAGAGCTAGAATCGCAAAAGAGTGGTTGTATGTGTGTGTGTGTGTGTGTGTGTGTGTGTGTGTGCGGGCGCGCGTGCACAGCCTCAATATGGTGCTTATTTTACAAGTTTTATTTTCCTGTAGTTATTTTTAGAATAATAGAAGAATTAGATAATTATAATCTCACAGTAAATCTTAAACTAGTTTTTGTTGAAAAAGTAAACTAATATTATTGATCAGAAAACTTAGAGACTTTCAGGAGTACTTTGTCAAACATTCATTTTGAGACTAACTCATTTCGACAAAATATTATCACATTTTTTACCTTTTAAATATAAAAACTAGATGTTGTACCTGTGGTCACAGGTATGTGATTTCATATTGTGTTCTTTGAGGAGAATAAGTTAAGCTCTATTTTGTATGCTCTAAAATCCATATCTTTTACATTCTATATTTGAAATAGTTAATGTATTCCAACAATACAGGGTTCAGACAAATAATTGTTAAGTCAAATTATTGACCAAGGGAAAATCATTTGCCCCAGTTTCACTTGGATTCTCTTATACAGTTAGTATTTCAAAAGTAAAGTGTTATAACAAGTTTTTACTGATTTTTAAATCTATACATATTCATTTCCAAATTAAGGCAAAGGAAGAAAAAGTATTTTTTTAAATAGTGTAGAACACAGTTTAGGTAACTTTCTTGCATATATAGTACTTTATACAATTTGAGAAAGAAATAGATACATTGTAAGTATCCCACACAAACAGAAAACAAAAAAGTTATGATTTAGATATGAATTTGTTTTATTACTTCATAGTAATGTTTAACATTGTCATAAACTTCAAATAATAATGTATATTATCAAAGTAAATATTATATTGAAAGACTGACTTTAAAGACTGAGTATAAAAATTATCATCTCATCATAATTAGACAACAAAACATATGGAAAGCCCTTCTCAGTATAAGGCAGCAGACTGCGCAGAGCTTTGATCCTAGAAGATGGTAAGAAGCCACTTGAGCTCAGGGAATGCTCCACTTTTACTTCCAGGAGGGAAATTTGACGTAGTTCCCAAGTGTGACACAGAAAGAGTCAAGAAAACAGAGATCTGAGTTGACAGAGTGAAAAGACCTAGTTATACACATGCAAAGGTCTCAAAGGGCCTCGTTTTGCAGAGATAATAAAAGAATCAAACTCACGACTTCTCGATGCTCACTTGAACTCTACATAAAAGCCAATTTATAAAGGATAAATAGGTCTCAAATAACAGTGCAAAGAAAAAAATTCCTCAGGATTTAAAGGGCTATAAAAACACCGCACAGTTAAAAATGTAAAGTTAATGTTTGGAAAGCAATAAAAAATCATGAGGTATGGATATTGCTGAGGACAAAGATAGCAGTATTGCTATCTATAGCCTTCAATTTTCTCTCAAAAATGAGAAAACAGGGCCAAGGATTTAGCTCAGTGGTTCTGGTGCCTGCCTTGCAAGTGCAAGTGCTGGGTTTCAATCCCTGGTAAATGCATACAACAATACTGAGCATAGAGACACACCCAGCAGCAATCAGAACCACATACCACAGTGCCAGGCATGGTGGCTCATGCCAGTAATCTCAGCACTTGTGAGGCAGAGGCAGGAGGACTACTGCGAGTTTGAGGCTGAATTCAGGGTCTACAGGGCCTGAACTACAACAGCGAGATCCCCATCGAGAGAGAGAGAGAGAGAGAGAGAGAGAGAGAGAGAGAGAAAGAAAGAAAGAAAGAAAGAAAGAAAGAAAGAAAGAAAGAAAGAAAGAAAGAAAGAAAGAAAGAAAGAAAGAACAAGAAGGGAAAGGTAAATTCTACACAAAGTCATACCAGCAATGTACCTGTAAAAAAAGAAAATCTAAGGGCAAAAATAGAAAAACCATTCATCTAGCATGAACTCCCATATTACTGCACTAACCACAAGCAGGTAATATTAGGAGCAAACCATGGGAAGAGAATACATGAGAAAGGAGAAGGCCAAAGCTAGTGGAGGGGCTGAAAGTGATCTGGCATGCCAACCAGAAAGATCAATCCCAAGACCTTTGTATAATTGCTTGGAAAGTTTTCAGGAAGAAGAGAATATCGGCAATTGAGAATGCTATCAGAATATTCATGGTTTAATAAAGAGTCAGTAATCCTTGAAGACATGAGTACAGCTTAAGGGCCACACATCATTGAAAAGAGCAGGTCATATATAAATAAGTAATGTTTAAATACACAGTTTCCAAAGCAATGGGCACTAAAGTGGAACAGTGACAGGCAGTAAACCAAAAGGAAAACTCTTTGTCCTCTAAGGCAAATGTTAACCATAAAATTGGTATTTTGGCACTCAAAAAAATGGTATTGTAAGTGCCCCCCACTTTCAGAACAAAAATTCCCCACAAAAGTACCTAGCATATTTGTAAATTCATCTCTCAATTTATCAATTATCTTTGCACTTTTTCACAGTACTGTCTGCTAAGTATCTACATTCCTAGTGAGTACATTTTTCAGTTATTTCTTATTTCTCCTAAATTTAAAATCATAGTTAGCAGGCTACCTCTATTCAGAGGCTAGCAGGAAATTTCCTTTCTTTTGTCATTTGCATGGTTTCACATTTATATACTTAGGTCTTCAACCAATTGATCATTCATTAACATATATCATGTAAGTCACAGGTCTGCTTTCTTACTTTCCCTTAAATTGTTGCCTTTTCCCACGAAAACAGTAGAAAATGTGAATGATCTATAGATGGGGTACAAGAAATGTTGCCTTAGATCACAGCATTTGAGGAAGTGAGTCTTTCCTAGTCTTTTAGGAACCATAGGCTTCTCCCCTACCCCTTGCTGCATCCCCTCCTGTGACAGATGTGTTGCTCTCTCCTTGGGGAGACTAATGCCACATAGATACAGACAACAAGAAGAATCAAAAGAAACAAGCCAACTCATTGTCCCCCACTACACTAGGATTAGATCACACTATTTTTTACTTCTAATCACACTTCTTCATGACTGTCCATACATACATACATAGAGATGTTCTCATGTCTTTGGATCATCATATCTGAATCTCAAGTGAAGACATATTAAATAAAATCATATAGCTTATCTTTTGTTAATCTGTCTTTTATTATAGGAATCACGCCATGAAAAGTGAGGAACAGAAATTAATTATTTCTATACACATGTATGTGAAGCACATAAAAATGTTCAATCAAACTCAAATTAAAGAAGAACCAGTTAAAATTACATTGAAATATTTTTCATCTACCAGATTGGGAAAAATAAAAATCATGAGAGCAAATTGTGTTGGCAAGATTGGGGAGGATAATCCTGCTGATACAGTGCATGTGGGAAAAGATGCCACCATTGTGAAGAATTCAACAGTATTAGGCCGAGGAGTTAGCTCAGGTTCTGGCACCTGTCTTGCAGGTTCAATCCTCGGTAACCACATACAATACTGGGCGTGGAGACTCACCCCAGCAGCAACCAGTATCACATGCCACAATGCCGGGCATGGTGGCTCACGCCTGTAATCCCAGCACTCGGGAGGCAGAGGCAGGAGGATTGCTGTGATGTGAGTTGGAGGCTGAGCTCAGGGCCAGCCTGAACCTCATAGTGAGACCCTGTCTCAAAAAAACCTAAAAAAAAAAAAAAGAATTCATCAGTAGTCACAACACACTCTGTACATGCCCATTTTTGGGTCTATGATTCCACTACTCACACTAACTGGAAAATGCACCCAAGAAAATGGGTAAGTACATATTATCTAGTGTCTTCTGCATTGTTGATAATTCTGATAATAATTTTAGCATTATTAATAAATAAAATACTGAAAACAAATGCCCATAATTAGGAAAGTCTTAAAGAACATACTTACATTGATTTAATGGAGTAACATAATTTGATTGCCAATGATTTCCAAAATATATTGCAAAATGAAAAGTAAAGCAAAAATAACATTCATTAATATTTTATACTTTTTGTGAAAGTAAAAATAGAGACAAAAGCATAAATTTATCCACTCATTCATGCAAGAGAATCACAGAAAGGGTTCTCCCTAGCCATAGAGGTTAGTTGCCCACAAGAAAGTGAATAGACCTGACAGGGATGAACAAAAGACTGAAATGTTAAAGAAAAGAAAGAGCAAGGTTTCTTTGAGCATAATTTTTTCATAGCTTTTACAGAGTGAACCATATTGTTCATTTCAAATACCCCAAAGTACAAATGAGTAATGAAAATCACCAGGATGTGAATGAAATCAAAAGAAATCCTTGCAATAACAAATGAAGGCAACTGAATCTCAGGTAAATAAATGACTATTTGGAGGAGATGTGGAACAAAAGAAAGAATCTGTGTGACTTCAGAAAATAGTATTTTATTGAAATATTACATGAGTAAAAATGAGAATGTATAGTGTGTAGTAAATCTATTTCTCACAGGAACACGAGAAAACAATTGTGTTACTGTATCTATTAATCTTGTTGAATAACAAAATATATTGTAGGTACCGAGTGTAAAGTTTCATACCACCAAAAAAAATATTATAGTCAAGAATTGGGAAAGGGCAATGGACCAATGTTACTATTAGAATTACATGCATCTGTGGTTTCCATGTTAATGGACACAGATAGATAAAAATAATTATAGACAAAAATAGTCCTTCATATGAGAATTCATGAGTTATACATACAAGTATATCAGATGCTCACATTTATGTATACACATATCACACATTCTATTGAGAAGCAATGACATTTCAGTACCAATGAACATATTGAGTCCTAAATCTTAGTTCCATAATGAAATACTGGCAAATGCTAGTCTCAAACAAAAGGAGAAATTGCAGTTTTCCAAGAGAGAAACTGAGCATCAGTTCTCATGTATTGTTAAATGTATATTATCTTTAATTTTTGAAATGTCCAGAAAAGTTTAAATCTCACCCAAAGAAAAACTTTGCCTTCTGTTCTGGGGAGGGATTAGTGCAATTCCACCTGTGAACAGGATTCTTGTGATGTGTTAGGTATAATTTTGAACTTTTTAATTCTATTTGGAGGCAAAGTTTTGTCTAAGGAAACATGTCTCTGTGGTAAGGTTGACTAAAAGTGTATTGTGATAGTCAGTTGCGATGCCAACTTGAACCTTTGAGCAGATTAGTAGAGCAAAGTTCTGGGTGTATCTGCGGATGATTGACAAGTAATAGCGCTAGAGCACTTTACAAGGGTAACAGGTTTGGTATGCAGAGTTTTTAGGTTTAGAAATTATGAGTCACTGTAGCCATGTTAATTTGGAAGGATTTATTCTCAGGTTTCAGTAATTTACATCTTTGTTAAGAATGTTGTTACAAATCTTTTATTGTTTTATTACATACATGTAACCCATGTTTACATTCCTTGTGAGAAGTTGGTACTTGGACATATCACCTCTCATTTCTGTTTTCATCCTTTTCCTTCCCCCCTCTCTCTCTCTCTCTCTCTCTCTCTCTCTCTCTCTCTCTCTCTTTCTCTCTCTCTGTCTCTGTCTCTGTCTCTATGTTTCTCTCTCTCTCCCTCTTTTTGAATATATTTGCTATACTTAAAGTTTATTTTCCTTGTGTGGAGTTGATACATGTACATGACACATTTCAAATCTCAGTTGATTTTTCATCGCTTTTCTCTATTTTCTGATACTTTTCTTTGATAATTCTCTATCTTCTTACATCACATCGCCTTTTATTTTTCTCTTTAATTTTACTCTTTGCTTTTCCCAAAAGAATAAGTATGTGCTCTTTAATCTTGTGTATATGATTTATTTCACTTTACATTATGGTCTCAAGGCACATCCATTTTCCTAATAATTTCTCAAGTTTATCTTAACTAAAATATAATAGGAATAGTCTCAGAATCACACTATATTCTTGACTTTAGACATCAATTTCTGCATGGGACATCAGAGGCAACCTACATCTGCTAACTTTTCTGCAAAGTATAGGATTCCATTTATGATCCTCATAAATATATATTTTATTGGAAAAACCTGTCTATATTTTGGAAGAAAAGAAGCTAAAGAAATAAATTTGAAGATTTCTCATTGAAAACTTTTTTTTCACATTAGGAAAATAATCCAAATGTGGACAATGTAAACAACTATTTTGAAAGAATTCCAAATAACATTACTTACTTAAAATCTTCTGTTGGAAAATTATACTCATTTTCCAGGGACAATGTCTGGCCCATTTAAGAGGCAGAAATCATATTGCAAGAACAATTCACTGAGTTCCATGCTATACTGATTTTGAATTACATAACCAGTTCCTCTAAATTTTTGCATGTCATGCAATCATCTAATAATCTACTTTCCAAAGACTTTTTCCAACTGAAGGTTATTTGTGTCAATTTACTACTATAATTTACATTATTAATATAAATTAGTAATTTGAAACTTCTGTTTGTTTGTGTACTCTAATCTAACAAGTTTCAATAAATTCGTGCAACATTTTAGCCAGACAAATGATATGGTTCTGAAATTTTTCTTGGTAGTAACGCATTAGGGAAATTTCACTCCTTGAATTATTTTCATTACAAATTATTGATCTTTCATGGTGATGAACAGCATCACCATGTTATTTCTCTCCAACTTTGAAAATCCTCTGGCTCCAACAAATTAGATTTGATTCTGCCTTTTCCTTTGCTTTCTATTTTTTCTTTCTTTTTTTTTTTCAATACCAGGGATCAAACTCAGGAGCTTACACTCACCAGGCAGGCACCGGAACTACTGAGTTAAATCCCCAGCTTGATTCTGCCAATTTTTATGTTTATATCAATGTTATATTTTGATGGGTATTTCACATTTTTTTTGAGATAGGGTCTCATTTTATAGTTCAGGCTGATCCTGAATTTAGCCTAGAACTCAGCAATCCTCCTGCCTCTGCCTCTTGAATGCTGGGATTCCAGGCATGAGTCACCATCTCCGGCATTGTAGTATGCGGTACTGATTGCTGGTGGTCATAAGTCACCACACCTGGCCTTGTTGTATGTGTTTACTGGGGATCAAAATTGGGACCTTGTACTTGCAAGGCAGGAGCTGGAACCACTGAGCTAAATCCCTAGCCCTCATATAATTTTCATTGTATGTAAAGGACATTTATATTTACTGAATGCTGGTCACCATATCCTCTATTAAGTATATATTCAGTGACCATCATGAGTGTTTGAATGAATAACAGGGCAGGTTTTCCACAATTCATTTCTCTGATAATAACATTTTGTATCAACTTCACTACAATCAGCAACATACTCTCTAGTCAATAAAGTTCAAGTAGAATAGCCAGAAATATATGATACAAATGCAAATACTAACTTTATATAGCATGTATGGAAGTTATATCTCCTTTAACTTCTCATGAATAAAGCCCACGTAAATGTAAAAACAATTCTGTCATTAATCCGTTAAGCCTTCCTAAGTACAGTGTTAAAAAAAAAACTCCATTCATTTCCGACTAAGTCATATTAGCTTCTTCTCATTTACCACCTCCAAGAATTTTTGAATCTATAGTCAATTTATTTGAATCACTTACAGTCAACTAAAACTAGTGCATCAAAATCATAAATGAGAAAAAGTCAGTATCACTAATAAATGATACTGGTAGTCTTTAGAAATGTGGATACAGACCTGGACATAGGCAGGCACACACACTCGCATTCATGCACTGAGCCCTGGAGAAAGTTAACTCATTTCATTTGGAATGATTCAGCTTCCACAGATGATATGCTAATAAGCAAAATAAACAGTTCCAACTCATTGATATGGCAATGTTCAGTGCACAGTTTGCAAAAAGAAGTTCCATTTTTGAAAATCATTTAGAAGCAGAGCTTGGCAATAGCTTTGACATATGGTGTCGACTGACTCATACATATATTCTCTAAAATCAATAGTCATGTGAATAGCTTTGCTCTTAAAGTTTTAGTTCCTAGCTTCTACCTGAAATATTTTTAGATTAATCCAGAAAGAAATACACCTTGGAGAGATGAATGTTTTTAACAATATTTTTCTATTGCTCTTCACTAGCTTATCTTTTGTTACTACTTTCCTATTTCTGTGCTGGTACTGTCTGTAATTATTTGTAGTACTCTTAAAACTTATGCAAAAAGTTTTCATCACTCTTCGTTTCAGATGCCCATTTTTGAATTGGGTCTTTAAATTTGGGTGGGCTGATTTATTTTTTACCTCCTTATACATTCTACATAGTAGCTCTTTGTCTGAGGAATGGCTGGTAAAGATTCTTTCCCATATGGCTGGCTGTCTTTTAACTCTGTTGGTGGTTTGCTTTCCTTTTTCTTTTCTTTTTTTTCTTTTTTTTTTTAGGTTTTTTTGAGACAGAGTCTCACTTTGTGGTTCAGGCTGGCCCTGAGCTCAGCCTCAAACTCACATCACAGCAATCCTCCTGCCTCTGCTTCCGAGTGCTGGGATTACAGGTGGTTTGCTTTTCTACGGGACGCTTTTTAATAAGATGAGATCCCATTTGTTGATTTCTTTTGCGAGTTCTCATGCTATAGAGGTTTTGTTTATGAAGTCTTTCCCTAAGCCAATGTCTTCAAGAGCTTTACCTAAACTGTTTTGCAGCAGGTTTAATGTGTCTGTTTTAATATTTAGATCTCTTAGCCACTTTGATTTTATGTTACTAAACAGTGAAAGAATAGTCTAGCTTTAGTCTTTGGCAGGTTAAAGCCCAGTTTTTTCAGCAACATTTGTTAAAGAGACTGTCTTTCCTCCATTGAGAATATTGGGCTCCTTTGTCAAAGATGAAGTGACACAGTGTATCTGGAGTTGTTTCTCTATCTTCCAATCTACTCCACTGATTTCGAGGTCCGTTTTTGCCAGTATCATGCAGTTTGTGTGTGTGTGTGTGTGTGTGTGTGTGTGTGTGTGTGTGTGTGTGTGTTTTATCACAGTGGCTTTATAGTATAGTTTCAAGCTCATACTAGGCAATAAATTATAAAGATCAGAGGAAAAATTAAAGCAGTGGAGACTCAGAGAATGATACAAAAAAATCAATGATCGAAGAGCTGGTTCTTTGAAAGGATTAACAAAATTGACAGACACTAGCCAACCTTATCAAACAAAGGAAGGAAAAGGCTCATATCCACACTATTAGGAATGAAAAGAGGGAAATTACTACCAACGCAGAAGTCCAGAGGATAGTAAACACCTACTTTGAAAAATTTGTACTTCAAAAACTGGAAAATGTAGATGAAATGGATAGATTTTTAGACACATATGAACTTCCAAAGTTGAATGAAGAAGATATAGAAACTTCAAACACTCCAATAACAATCTTTGAAATTGAAAATGTAATAAAAAACCTATCAACAAAGAAAATCCCTGATATTGAAGGCTTTACTGCTACATTGGACAAAAGTTTCAAAGAAGGGTCAGCACCACTACTTCTCAAACCCATTAATGAAATGGAAAGGGAAGCAAAACTCCCAAATTCATTTCTGGAAGAAACCATTATCTTGATTCCAAAAGCAGAGAAAGACCCAACCAAAAAAGAGAGAAGTATAATTTTATAATAAAGCAAAAATTAGGTTTTTGTTGTATTACATAACAATTTAGTAAAATACTTTCTTGTGACAGTTTCATCTAAGAAAACTATTTTAAAATTAAAAATACAAAAAAAGAAGATAATGTTACTATCTTCTTAAAACAGAAATTTAGGATATTCATCGGTTCTTCGGAAAATTAACAAAAAATTTATCAGACTTATTAAATATATCTGATAATTTCTTGCATTTATTACTTTCTTGTTAGGATTATTTAGGAAAATTAAGTCTTAGAAAGTTCATATTTGCTTAGGTACCTCTTTCAAGGTTTGTTTTAAAATTTTGGTCACCCAAACTACTATTATGCTATTTTCCTGTTTTTAAAAGTGCAATTATTTGGGTATGATGTAATCAATCCCAATTGTTGCCATAACATGATACAAAAGGAACTAAGTTGTTTTGCTAAATTATTATCTGTGTATTATATATAGTAATACAACTAACAAAAACATACCTTACCTATCTGTATGTCAAATTATTTTTCCATGCTTAGGAAATTTCCTGCCATTATTTCTGTAAACATTTTTTTTCATTTGTGCTGTCTCCTGCTTTTCTATTGATTCTAGTCAATGTTATGTTCTTTGCATCATCTAACAGCTGTTAAGTTGATTTTTCATGGTCTAAGTGTTCCACCTTA
>PVIR01033288.1:0-17973 GCA_004026965.1 Petromus typicus | reverse complement strand
AATAAGGTGAAAGGGGACAATGTTGAGATTGTAACAAAAAATTAAGGAAACAAATTTTATGTATATGTGGGGGTGGTTGGGTGGGTAGGGCTATGGGAAAAAATGAGAATTAAGTTGTGTCTTATACTAGTACAAATCCCCGTTATGGAGTGCAATCATGATGTGTATATTTAATGTACCAATAAAGATTTAAAAAAAAAGCTGTGATTCTTCTACAGAATAGAGTATTACTCTCCCTTAAGAAATGATAAGTTTGAATCATTTCTACTTAAATGGACATACCTTGAGGATATCCTCATAAGTGAAATAAATAGGGCACAGATAGGTACATATCGCATCTTTTCTCTGGTATGAGAAAATAAAGATGTAAATGAGTCCTAGCATTGTATGTTATATATTGTGAAATAGAAAATGCTCAATGTAAAATAGGGTGAAAGGGGGAAATGTTGAGATTGTAACAAAAAAGTAAGGAAACAAATTTTATGTATATGGGGGGTGGTAGGGTGGGTAGGGCTATGGGAAAAAATGAGAATTAAGTTGTACCTTACACTGGTACAAATCCCATTATGGAGTGCAATCATGATGTGTATATTTAATGTACAAATAAAGATTTTAAAAAAATACTCTGCTCCTGATTTGGCTAAAAGAATAAATGTGCATTATTTTAAGACCTTGTCAGATATTCTGAAAGTCCATGGAGTATGCTTCCTCTGCCGAGTCCAAAGAAGGGTTGTGATTTCTCAGACCTAATTACTCCCATCCAAGTGCAGTGTGTTTGTCTCCTGTGTGCTAGAAAGGCAGGCTGCTGTTCTCATCAAGCTTGACGTTCATGAAGATTTTTGTTGCGTTCTTATCATCAATTAATAATTCTCATTTTTTTCTTTCTCTTTCAGATTCTTTCTTGCTGTTGTAGAATAACATTTGGACTCTCACCTGAACATCTGTCTCCTTCCTACGGTGAAATTTAAAGAATTTTAAAATGTGGTGAAATTATAGCTTCATAAATGAACACAGAATTCCATAAAAGGCTTTATGTTTTATTTGTTTACTCTGTCCTGTATCTTCTCATACCCTGTGGAGGCAAAAGGCAGATATTCCAGCTGTCAGAAGGAAGTTTATAACATAGAAAGTAGATATTAAATGGAAATCCTGATCTTTTCCTACATAGGAGTGATCAGACATTAGACCGTGTTCCTGTTTTTCTTCTGAACGAATCAATGAATTTATCAGATGCATCAAATAAGGGATAAAGCACGTGGACTTCAATCCAGGCAGCATCCCAGGGAAACACAGGTAGTTTCTCCTCCCAACACGTTCCATCCTGCCTGCATTCTCTGCAGAGTGGAATCTTAATATTTTAGCCATGAGTAGACCATTAACGAAAATATTTTAGACTTCACTAGATGGAGTCTTGAATCTAGCTGAGCAAAAGCATGAAGGGTGGGGGCTCCCTTGATGTCTGTCATATTTAAGCAAAAACTGCATTCTACACAACTCAAAATAATTAAATGTCTTTACAGTTACTTTCTGAATTTTAATGGCCAATGTTCACCAGACTCGCCTTGCCCACCCCAGCTAATTAAATAAGATCATTGCTTTGAATTATTATTTTTGAGTTAACAGTTAGATAAAGTTGACCTAATAAAACGTTCCTAATCTTTTCTTTTTTATTTTGAACATAGGAAATTAAAAGCCATCTCCTGGTTTCTGTTATTTTTGGCATAGTGTTATGCACAACTCTTGGGTTTTGGATTTTTTCCCTCTAAATTTGATGGCGACTTCCAAGGATAATTTAGTGTTATGCTTGCTTGGAGTATTTGTTCTTTTTCCATACTAGTCACCTCTAAACAGTGTCAATGCAAGTCTTTTATAAGAAACTGTGCTTGCAGTGAGGTGGAATTTGTGTACTGCCATTAGCCTGTCTCCCTCTCCAGGCCCCACCTTGACCCATGGGAAGGAATCAGGACGCTCTGCATCACTGGGTTTGATTTATGCCACTCTGCCCAGTAGGCTGAAATATTTCGTCAAGGAAGTTTTCATTCAGTTGACACACTGAAGGGTTAAGAAAACAGAGACCCATAATATTACAGAGTTGTTATGGATGTTGCCAAGGAAACCATAGAAGGAATGTTGACGCGTCTTGTTTCATCCCCCAAATCCACAGCATAGCTTGTTTGAGGTTTTGATGTCCTCTTAATTCTTGCCGTAGCTGCACTGTGGTAGTTTCCAGCAGGGCCAGAGCCTCATGGCTGCCAGAAGCACTGGCCCGCAGGCTCAGCGTGCTCTTGTGTCTTCGTCCTGGAAAAGGTTAAGGGCAACTGGGAATCCTACAGAGCTTTATTTTATTTTATTTTGTAAAGAAAAGCACAACAAAGAAAAAGAAAACAATTACGTTTTTTCTCAATGCTGAATATGTATGGATTCTTTTCAAATTTGCACAATAGCTGACTATCTCACTATTTCATCAAAAATAAATAATAAATTGCTTTGTATAGCGGGTGGCAGTAGGAAATTGACTGCAAGGATAGCCGGATCGTGACATTTTAAGAGCTGTTTTAAGGCATATGAGGGATGAGAGAGAATCATTAGTTTTTATTCTTTCTGCTATTCAGTGGCCATAAATAAATTTGATGTGATCATATTCTGTTTGAAAATTTTCATATCCAAATAAAAATAAAAACATAAAAAAATCCTTTACCAGTATCAGAAAAGTATTAAATTGCTTAAACTTGATTTAAAATATTTTGGTATACAAGACAGTAAATCCTTTTAAAAATGTTTATTCAAGTGGCCAGCAGCCAAAGGAAATCGGAATAATTATTCAAATTGTACAGGGTGGGAAAAACCTTTCTCTTTCATTAATTCTGTTTATTTTTCCCTTTCTATGCCTTCTGAGATGGAGAAACAGAACTAATGAAAAAAATGTATATATATTACTAATATATACTAGTACTAATATATACTAGTACTAATATATACTTATATATTATATATATAATTATATAGTGTTATATATAGTATACTTGGCTACACCCCACCTTTTTTTGTTTTGATTTTGAGGCCTATATCATTCTCTTGTTCCAGCTTCCCTTAAACTTGCAAACTTCTTACCTGGTAGTACATGTATGTGTCACCAAGCCCAGCTATCCAAAACACTGGATGCTATTGAAGTGTACACAGAAAAATAATTTGGACACTCCAACTGACCAGATAAAATCGAACACTTTGACATTAAATATCTATAAAGTCAATAAACCGGGTTTAAAATAAGATTTAGAATTTGTCTCATTCTTGCTAATGATTATTCTATAATTATATATTCTGTTTATTGCACAATGATGACTGTACAAGTGCACAGATACATTTTAAGTGTATAGAGCTACGTTTTCCTCTCATTTAATTTCTCTCTAATGAAGTTTTTGTAACACTCACCACTTTCTCCTTTATTTAAGACCTACTAAAAATTTCTAAAAGTGCAAAACTGTGTTTTAGTGAGTCCTCATCTGTATTTATCTCAGTCACTGTGGCTAAAATAGAGTATTATAAGAATCTTTTAGATAAATAGTAGAGCTTCACATAATAAATAAGTAGAAGCACTATAGCATTCCCCCCCCTTTTTAAGAGCTGTTCTATTCCTAAGCAGTGTTGAATAGAAACGTTTTCAATAGTAACAACTTATATTCCAGTTCTTAATTGAAAGATTAATAATTTTCCTCAACCTTTTTAGATCCTCTAACAATTTTCACTGAGGACTTTGGATACAAATGCAAACCTTGGTTGAAGACAGCTGTTTAAATCATCAGTTTACCCATTTCTTAACACATAATGAATGTAGTAGCATCCATGATAAGGGTGGACCACTTGAACCACTGATGGATTTCCTCTATACTGCAATGCTGGAACCACAAGTAAACAATAAAATGCTAAACCCATATATTGAAAACAAATACAGCTGAGCAAAGATAACATGTATTTAAATTAGTGAGCAGATTTGGAAACATTTGAAATATCTCTTTTTTTCTATTTTTTTTAAATGTTGCTCAGGCTGAAGAGAGACAGAGTGACCATCAACCAAGATCTAGGATACTGTCACGTGTCAGCTTTCATCCATTACTTCTACGGAATCACTGAAATGAGGCCCAGCAGGGGGGCTGGATCACCCTCTATGGGGTCCTTGACAGCAGAGACTGTGATAAGAGCATAGCAGGTGAGTAGAATACACTGGGGAGCTGAGCCCAGGAAGCAGAAATAGGAAAGCACGGAAATGAAAAGGAAGCAGTTAGAACTGGTGTTGCTGTCGAGGTCATTGATTTGGGCAGAATAACTTCATTCTTCAGAGAAACATGCAGACCATCTGCCTACAATGGAAAGCAAAACAGTCCTCACTGCCTTGCAGTCTCCAAGGGGGCAGACTCACTGCCCTGCAGCTCTCGGCTGGAGGCCTATGGTGAGCCCATGGACACTGGCAACTTCTAAGAAGCTCTGGGCAGAAAACAGAGAGGTGTTCTGGCGCATTGTAAGTGCAAGCAAGTCTGAACTGCAGGCTGGTGTCCTGGCCAGTGTCCTGCCTGTGTCTAGATGACACCCAAAACCTCATGTGGTCGTAGGTGGAGCTTTTCAGATAGAGGGTGATGCTGGGATTAATGATGTGATACTGGGACTGATTTGCAACACAGTCTGAGGACAAAGGGTAGCCTGCCTTGGAGAGTGAGTGACATCCTGGGCAGAATATAGGGGACAGAAATAGAAGATTGTTGTCACTGGCTGCCGCTTTGCTACCTTGCTGCTTTAGTGCATTCTGTCCACTGTGAATGGTTTCTCCCTTACAGTGTCCCTTTGCCATGCCACCTTGTCTTGGAGACCACCTCTTAAGAGCTGAAATCTCTCCACACTGTGAGCTACAATTAAGCTGTCCTCCTTTTATTTTGGGTACAGGGTAGTTTGTCTCAGCAACAAGAAAAATAACTAAGATAGCCAACTTGAGCTGAAATCAAAGTGACTGAGACAGTGGAAGCTACTGTCTTCTGCTCCCAGGTCCTTTCACGTATCACACAGTTCTCCACTCTCCTCCTTTCTTGCCTAATGGGAGGTTTGGTTTTAGTTTGACTTTTATTACATTGGGTAGTTCTAGGCTTCTGGGAGGTGGCAGTTCATTGCAGTAAAGACAAGCGTGCACCTTGGGTTTATGACAAACTTCAAACCATTGAACTTCAAAATTCTCTAAATTGGTTTAATTTCATTCATCTTTCTTTCCATTTCAATGTTGACTTCAATTGTATCATACATATGGTTGTCACCTTTTATGATTTAATTGCTAATGAATTTGCCTTTACTAAGAACATTCATTATATTTTTCACTTAATTTTTCCTATTTGTTTGCTCCTAACCATTCTTAATTTTATGGTGCAAAATTTATCACTCAGCAGTGTTTACAGTAAAGAAGCCCAAATAATTTTCCTATGTCCTGTCATTTTCCCAATTTGTCTTTAGTTTTTCTGCTGATGGATTATGATGGTTCCTATTACTTGAGATGCCAATATAATTTGCAAAGAACTTTGTGAAAATAAAAGATCTACTTGAGGTTTACACCAAAATCTTTTGACTTTCTTTGCATTAATAGTATCCTCACTTTAATTACAGGTAAGAAAAATACAGAACGCTACATTTTCAAAGACCTATAAATGCAAATATCTGCTAAAATAAAACTATGAGAAGGTAGCCTTTCAAAGATAATCAAGGGTAATATAAAATAAAATGTGAGCTTCTCAGAGTAAAATACAATTTTTAAGATGTCTGGAAAATATTTGAGATAGTTTATCCTTAGTGAGATCCTTTGAAGCATTTATGTGATCTTCACATTGGCTTTTGCTATAGTTTAAATATGGCGGATTTTCTCTGAAATTTAAATTTAAATGTAAACATCAATGTAATGGTATTGAGAAGTGGTGGGGCACGTGGGAGGTGATAAGTTCAGTTAAAAAGATTACTGTCTTCCTTGAATAAGTGAGTTCCCTCTCACACCAAGGTGGAATGATATATGTCTGTCACTAGAGTCTTGTCTCTTACAAATACCTGCCTGGGCTTTTGTTATTAGTACAGTGTAGTACAAGACCTTTACCAGATGGGGTTCCTTAGTATTAGATTTCCAACCTCTGAAACCCCAAGCTAAGTAAATTTCTTTCCCTCCCACATTAGTCAGTCTCTATTTTCTGTTATACCACCAGAACAGATTATTATAATTTCTGGTGACACAGTTTTATAAACGTATTTCAGTCAATAATGTCATATTTTAATTAAACTTCTGTATTTCTATGAAATATGACTTAACCAGTTTTTATGGAGAAATGAACATTCATACATAAAATCAAATATGCCAAGCCCCCATGCTCCCCACTTGACATTATGTATCTAGCAGTGCATAGTAAAAGAAAAATTTATTCTTCAAAATAACTTCTATAGTTTATAATTTTAATCACTATTAACACTTATGAGTTTTACACACAATTCCAAACCTTGCAACAAGTACGTTATGTACGTATTGTTTATATGTGTGTACATACATATGTATCAAGGTTTTAAAATGAATCTTTTATTAGAAATGTTAAAAATGGGGCCGGGAATATAGCTCAGTGGTTCCAGCGCCTGTCTTGCAAGTGCAAGGGCCCGGGTTCGATCTCCGGTAATGGAGACTTACCTCAGCAGCAATCAGTACCACATACCACAGTGCTGGGCGCGTTGGCTCACGCTTGTCACCCCAGCACTCGGGAGGCAGAGGCAGGAGTGTGCACAGGCAGCGGCTGTGATGTGATTTTGAGGCTGAGCACAGGACCATCGTGCACCACAAAGAGTGACCCTGTTTAAAAAAAAAAAAAAAAAAAAAAAAGTTAAAAATGGTAGGGGCTCACAATGAGGTTTATATTCAAAATCTTTCCATATACCCCTGTTTCTAATGATTAACTCATCCTCTGATGTTTTTTTCTAGCCACGAAGTTAAATTTCTCTTCTCGAGAATAGAAAATGTTTTTTAAAAATAATTTCAGTTTATACATTTCTAGATTCACATAAAAATTTTGGGTGTTATTCTTTTTCTGAAAATCAAACAGCCAGATATTTTACATGAAACTCATGATCCCTGGGCATCAATTTAGGTCAGTACAGTTTATAAATGGACGGCATTGTAAGTACTTTATTTTTAAGAAGGAATTTTCTCTTATCTGTGAAGCAAGTATTATCTATTTATGATAAGTCTTCTAATAGTTGTATTTATTTTTACTTTGGCATCTCAGATTTATTATTTATAACACAATACTCCTAAGTCTTTTACACATTTAATACTGAGGCTCTTCAAATTTTGACTAAATATTGGAAGAGTTTCTGTCACTTATGCAAACTATAGCACACAAAATCAAATATTGGAACTGCAGTATTTTTATTAAAACAGACTTCTGTGTGAAGGAGATTTTGGTGCACTTACTTTTTAATTTTATACCTTTTATAAATACATATCTATCATGCACATTTGGTGATATTCATCATAAGGCATTTGTACCTGTCTATAATATATCTTTATTCTTTTCTCCCTGTTATCCTCCTTACCTTCCTTTTCCCCTCTCCAAAACAAAAGTTTTGTTTCCATCCATCTTTCCTTCTATTCTCTCTTTTCCTTCTTTGTTCTTTTTGTTCCCTCCCCTGATATTCTTCCCCCTTGAACATGTCCCTCCTACTTCCCATTATCTCTCCTCTGTTATGCTCTTGTTGATTTACCCTTTGGGTTTCTCAACAGGAGAAACAATGAAAATACTTAAACTTGAGAAGTGCACTTATTTTGTCATGGGTGGTTATTTGTAGATGGTTCCCAACTGGGGGTTCAAAGACCACAGTGATAATATTCTGGGGACGTGACCCCCATATTGAGGTGCTTTGCAGATGCTGTCATGTCCCACACATGGAACCACCTGAGGACCCTTGTTACATAGATGCTTTAAACTTAGGAATAAAATATAATGAATAAAGCCTTTCCTTTTGTTCTTATTTGTCCAATTGACAATTTTTTAAAATTACTTACAATTTCCCCAAAGCACTCTCATGGTATGACTGAGACTCCTCTCTCTTGTCAGGAGTAAGCGATAGCTTTTAAGCTTTTGGGGAATTTTTACATATCCCTGAGAAGTTGGTGCCCTCCTCCAAGCTTTCCTCCACTCCTGACCTTTGAGCCTTGGCACCAAACACAATTCCTGGGATAACTGAAAAAGAGGAAAAGCTCATCCTGATTTAGATGTTTCAGTCTATGGTCACATGGGCCCTGTTGTTTGCAGCTTCTATATCATGGTGAGAGTTTGTGACTGAGGAGAACTTTTCATTTCATAGCAGCTGGGAAGAAGAAAGAAACTAAGAAAGCAGAAGGGCTCTGGGCCTCATATCTTCTTCTCATTGGACTCCTCTCCCAAAAGCTCCACCACCTCTAGTACTGCCATGTGCTGGGCACCAAACTGTCAGCACATTGTTTGTTGTGGGTCATTCAACATCCAAAGTCTAGCAGCAATGAAAGATTTTATCTAACTCTCCTCTCCTGGACACCAAACTCCCCCCTAACCAGGATGGGATTTTTCATAGATGACTTACTACACAATCTTTCATGAGTCATAGAAGAAAAGGAGTATTTTATTAACATTCTATCATAAAGTCTATGAATTTATTTATAGTTCAATGGAAACACCTGTAATGGCTGAAAGAAAAATTGGTTATGTCATGGAGGAAAGTATTCATAATAAAAATAAATCCATGGTTCAATTCACATAAAATTATAGTTCCTAATGTCCTAGGTCTAGGAAAGAAAGTCATTACAGAGGAGTCATACGATGTTGATATGTATCCAGGGTTACAGTCACACAATGTTTCCTGTTATAATCATATCCACAGCTTTGTGTTTTGTGTAAACTATTATTTTATTTACAAAACATCACAGCATTTGTTGTTCTGAAGTTTTAACTGTGTTGTACAAATAAATAACTTCTGGCACCACTGGGACCCTTAATAAATTTAATACGGTTTTTTATAGTAGTCTCCTGCTTTAAAATGCCATATAAAATGGTTCAGCCTTCTAGTAAATTTTCAGACTGCTAATATCTAATAGACAAATGCCAAGCTTTTCCAGACATGGTCCAGTGCTGTGCTGATGGTATAGACTGAAGACAAACAAAGGCATGCCAGTTACACCTTGTTTTCAAATCTGGGGAGTTATGATGGTTTGTATCCCAACTCAGTTGTATGTGATGCTTTTAATAGTAGTTGCTTCTTAAATAATCAGTGTCTTGATACCAGAAAATTTGTGCTACCAACTAGAAGCCTGGTGAATATATCTTAGAAAGGAATCTGCTATATTTTATACCCAAAATAAAAATCCTTGGAAAATTTTTCAAGGAAACCAGGGTTATTACATAAAAAATGCCTTATTATTTGACTATTATTATTACAACTTTTTGCTTTCTTCTAAAAAATAAGTACATCAATAGAAAGACAGACAGATAGATAAAACAAAGCTAAAAAATCAACCTAATTAGAAATTTAATTCCTATCTGCTATTTGTGCTTCCAAACTAGCAAATGATAATTTTAAACTACCTGCACTGTGGTTATGATATTTTCTTCACCCATATAAAAAATCTGCTATCTTAAGCTATATTAAGATTATTCCAACATGAAAGCCATGCGGCAGATAAATTGTAAGCCTAAGAAAAATATAGTAGTGTTTACAGATGTTGCATGCTAAGCTAAAGATGACTCCTAGAATTGGTAAAATTGGGGATTTCATTAAAAAGTTGTTTTTTATAAATTTAAAGTAAGTGATAGAAAGTAAATGATGAAAATTAACATGGGTTTATAAGAGTTAATATGTAAGCTACATGTTGTTTGTACCTTAAAACAGGTAATAATAACACATCATCTTTGTTTTAGTATTTATTTGTTCACTCTTTTAGCAACATTCATGATGTATCTATGTAATAGGATACAAACACAAAGGGAATCACTAACTTCCATTTCTCAAGAACCTTCTCTTCCAGAGAATGGAGACAAGTAAATCAATGAGCAAATAAAACAGGTTTATAGTACACAAGTCACAGGCTTATAAATTTAATAGGTTGATGTGAGCATGAGCAACTTGTGAAGTATCGGAGACCATGTCTCTGAAAAGCTGGCACTGAGATGCACAAGACTAGAGGTACCAGTCTGGTGATAATCCAAGAGAGGAGATCTCTGAAAGAGAAAGGGCAGGTGCAAAGGCTCAGGGGTCAGTAATGACTGAGTACATTTCCCTCAGAGGAATGAGGCTGCAGTGGCTGGGCTTAGGGAGCAAGGGAATAGGGTGTGAGCTGAGATGAGCTCTGCTGGCCCAGACCAGAGCACGCCGGGCCTCACACAAGTCAAGGAAAGGGATGCTGATGTTTTTCTAAGTACAACAAAATATCTTTGGTGATTTTTAAGCTGGAGGCAAAGAAATGGAGTAAAAAGATCTGACTGAGCTTTTAAAAACATTATCTTGACATATATTTAGAGTAACTTATTAGGAGAAAAAAACTAAGGTTGCTAGAAGTAAAAATAGAAAGAAACATCCCAGACAAAGCTCAGTGTTTGAGGGAGAGAGAAAAAGAAGACTTCCTATGGCCTCCTTGGAAAGCGCTGGGCAGAAGCATTCACTGAGGCAAAAATTGTCCTTCCTCAGTGAGCAGAGAAAAATGGAAAGTTCTGGATACTGCTAAACAAATTCCTAGAGATCATTCAAAATAAGTTATTTTAAATGCTTCATGAGCACTTATTTAGTAAAATTTTTTCCCTCATTTAGGAAGGAGAAGAAAAGAATGTTATCAAGCAAGCAAAAACAAACCCCGAATGGCTCTTTGAAGCATACATAGCTCTAGCACCTTTTCCAAGTTGCTTAAATAAAGCAGACCTTACAGTCTATTTTATGAATTTCCTGATCCTACTGTATTCTCTCAGAGTTCTGGAGCCCTGATCTGGTCAAGGTGATTTGGGAATAATAATGGCCCATTTGAAAAACTGAATCCATTCTTTATGTTTCAGTTCTCCTCAAGTGAGGAACAAGAGGACAATTATCTCTTTCACCGGCAGGGCCCGATGAAGAAATCTCCATCACTTTCTCCTGTAGCACCATGAATTCACTGGACAACACAATTGTAAAATGGAGCAGTGGGTGCTTTATCTCATGAGACGCTTGTCTAACGCTCCTTCTTGAAGACTGTGAGGGACAGCAGTATGTTGGGTGCTTGAACATCGTTTCCTCTGATATCTTTGCTGTGGGTCTACTTTACGCGAATACAATGATGAGTGATTCAATCTAACAACAAATATTGCTAGGAAATTTTTTTGTTTTTTTTCAAATTTTTATTGGTACATTATAAATACACACAATCACTGCATTCAACATTGAGAGGTGTACAGTATATGACAACTTGAATCTCATTTTTCCCCTTCCCCCACCCACCCTGCACCCCCCATCCCCTATATACATAAACTTAGTTTCCTTTTTTTTATTACTATCACATTCTTTTTCCCCTTGTTACTTACCTCTATAACCTCTTTCCTTTTAATATTTTTTCTATTTCACAATATCAACTGTATATACTAGAATTAATTTACATCTTCATTTTCTCATAATAGAGAAATGATACAATATTTACATATCTGTGGCCTATTTATTTCACTGATGAAGATGTCCTCAAGTTACAATCACTTAAGTATAAATGACTCAATCTTATCATTTTTAATGGCACAGTAAAACTCTCTATAAAATAACCACATTTTCTTTATCCAGACTCCTGTTGATGGACATTTTAGTTGTTTCTGAGATTTAGCAATCACAAACTGAGCTGCTATAAACATGGGTGCACATATGTTGCTGTGATATGAATCTTTTAATTCTTTTGTGTATATATCTAGCAGAACAACAAAACTTCTGGACCTAATCGCCAAATTTAGTAGCACAGCTGGATACAAGGTCAATGCTCAAAAATCAATAGCCTTTGCATACACAAACAGCAGACCCACGGAGATAGAAATTGGAAAGTTAGTCCCTTTCATAATAGCACCCCCCAAAATGAAATATCTAGGAATAAATATAACTATAACAAAGGAGGTAATAGACCTCTATACTGAAAACTAAAGCACTCTAACAAAGAAGATAGAAGAAGATATCGAAAAATAGAAAGGCATACTTTGCTCCTGGGTAGCAAGAATCTGTATAGTCAAAGTGGCTATACTCCCCAAACTACTATATAGATTCAATACAATCCTGATTAAAAATCCCAACAACATATTTCACAGATCTAGAGGGAAAAAATCCAAAATTCCTTTGGAGCCACAAGAGACCTAGAATAGTGAAAGCAATTCTAAGCAACAAGGATATGGTGGGGAGGTATTATAATCCCTAACCTGAAACTATACTATAAAGCCACTGTGATAAAAACTGCATGGCAGTGGTAAAATAATAGAACTGAGGATCAGTGGAGTAGATTAGAAGTTCCAGAAACAACTCCAGGTGCACTGAGTCACGTCATCTTTGACAAAGGAGCCAAAAATCCTCTATGTAGGAAAGATAGTCTCTTTAACAAATGGTGCTGGAAAAAACTAGGCTTTAACTTGCCAAAGACTAAAGTTAGACCTCTCTTTTACTGTGTACCCAGCTAAAATCAAAGTGGATCAGAGACCTAAATATTAAAACAGACATACTAAACTTGCTGCAAAACAGGTTAGGTAAAACTCTTTAAGACATTAGCTTAAGGAAAGATTTCCTGAACAAAACCCTTATACCATGAGAATTGGCAGAAGAAATCAAAAAATGGGATCTCATTCTATTAAAAAGCTGGGAAATTATTAAAGGTGATAAAGAGTGTATAACAAGGGGCCTTAAATAATACTGCCCTCGTTAATTGCAGTGGGCTTGAACAAACAGTTGAAAGGATATTTGGACAGAGTTGAGGCTCTTCTGAAGATGACATACATTCTGGTGTGGACTGAAGATTCTTCTGTACCTCTGAGTTTTTTCCTGTGCTCCCAGAGGCTGTCCTGGAGATTTTAAGCTTGCTCAGACCTTTCCCATAGTGGACAAGATAATTTCTTGGAACAAATCTTCCCCACCTCTCTCTTTCTGCTCTTCTTTCCTCTTGTTCTGTTTGTTTGACTAAAACTTAACTGACATGTTCCCTGGGTCAGAATCACAAAATAAGATAAAGTAAACTAGCCTACACTTTCACTGACATTACTCAAAATCAATTTAGATTCTCCTTTTCCCTCCATTCCCATCTAAAGCAGTAAAGTGGCTTCTTCTTCTTCTTCTTCTTCTTCTTCTTCTTCTTCTTCTTCTTCTTCTTCCTCTTCCTCTTCTTCTTTCTTCCTCTTCCTCCTCTTCCTCTTCTTCTTCTTCTTCTTCTTCTTCTTCTTCTTGTCTTCTTCTTCATTATTTTCATCATGCAGTGTGTCTCTTGGTCCTGAAAGAACCAATGACTCCATCTGTCCAGGCTTAGGTGTCCACTGCACAGCTGCTGTTCATGTATTCCACACTGTGGCCTTGCTTCTACGAGGCACCCTGCCACCATTTGAGCCATTTGGAAGCCCTGTCCCTGACAGAAGGAGCCAGGGATATCCTAGGAAAACTAAATACCAAGGCCTCTCGTCTACTGCCCAAATCACAGATTGGGAAAAAACCCTGGTGGCTCCAGAATCTCTCCTCCCCACTTGCCTCCATCTTGCGTGGAGTTTTCAGAAGCCATCCTATCTTATTTGCAATTGGATTTATAAAGGGACCAGAGACGGGGAGAATCCTACTGTAGGTCCCTGTCTTTTTTCCTATATCCTAAAATATGACTTATTGACAATGTATCATTTCTTCAATCAACTCTCAACATTACTTTGGTAATTATTCAATGATTGTTCTACACTAAGCATGACCTGCTGTACCAAGTTTCCAGGGGCCCGAAATCCATCACAGAATTGAGGCTGGCATTTTAGGGAGGTATTAGAATTATTTCTACTTTGGGTTTGTCAGTAGGAGCTTCAGCACACAAATTCAGTCATTTGTAATTTTTAATTAATGTGGATAGGAAATAGTTTCATACGTGTTTTTAATGTAATTCAACAGTCATTCAACTCCCAGACTATTATGGAAGTGTATTTAACCCGAACACACACACACACACACACACACACGCACTCTAATCATAGCCAACAGAGCGAAACAAGTTTTCTTAAGCTTGTCAGTGTGTTGTGGATATGACATAGAAAGGGTCAAGGGAAAGGTCAGCACGGGAGGGCAGGAGCTTTGAATTTCACTTATACACATGTAGGGCACTTGCTGACTGGCTCTTTCCGGTTTCTTTCTGAGGAAAGCTTTGCGGAACAACCACAACCACAGACATGGCTTTTCCTAGTCGCCACTGGGATGCATCGAGGTGACTGGAAATAATAACTGTAACCCTCCAGGTCACAGCTCCAGGAACGCACCTCCATGTACCCTCTGAGACACTCTTGTTCCCGCTGGGGCTCCAGCCCTCCCTGGGGAACCCTAGCCCCTTTTCCTAGAGGTCACGCCCGGAACAAACTCTCAGGACTCCTTTGCACCGGAGACTCAAATCCCGGAACGTGAGTCCGCACCTGGCCGGGGCGGCGCAGTCCTCTGGGCGCAGGAGGCGGGGCCGGCCGGGCCCAGCTGCGTGGTCTCCCCGTCTGGGGCCCGGGAGCGAGCGTGGAGCTGAGGATTCCGTCTCTGCACTGGCCGCAGAGCTCGGCGGGGTTATGCAGGCTCAGGCACTAGAGGAATGTGGTCGTTGGCTACAAGGGTTTGTTTTGCTTCGTTTCTCCGAGTTCAGTGAGGTCGTTTTTGTCGTCTTCCCCGCGCTCTCTGGATTTTCCAACGACTTGCCAGCTTTCAACAACACCCTCTTTCTTCCCGTTGGAGATGGAAACGCGTCCTCCGCAGGAATTTTCCACTTAGCAGCTCTGGCTGCCCTGGCTGGGGCCTGGGCCCAGGCACAGCAGCCTGCGATGCTGTATTTCTTTCCACTGCAGTTTGACATTTTTCGAGCCGGCACAATGAGTTGTATTCAGTTATTCGACCCCCTCTGCACCCCACCCCTCCGCCCCCCGTAGCAAAACCCTGCTCTACATCATCACGCTTTAAAAAAAAAAAATGCATACTTTCGAGCAATTTCAGAGAGCAGAGGCTTTTAAGCACTATTACGTTTAATGAGCTGCGCCGCCGTCGTGGGGTCGCCCGGGCCACCCCGCCCCCACCGCGCCCGGCCGGTAAACTCTGTGCAGACGAGCCCCGCGGTCCGTGCCCTCGGCTCCCAGCTGTTTGCCTTTGCAAGTCGTTTCCTTTGAATAATATTTACCAACTATACATCGCCGCCCGACACGACGGTCCGAGGGTCGCCTACCGCGCACGATCTCGGCTGGCACCGAGAGACGCGCCGACCGCTCGCACCGCCTCCACCACCGCGTCCCGGGCAGCCGAGTCCGCGGACGACCGATCGCGGCTCACACCGAGCGGCGTGGCGGCCGGGGAGCCCGCGGGGCACCCCGAGTCCGGGCCGGGGGCGGGGGCGGGGAGAAACACAGCGCTCGCCCTCTCCGAAGCCAGCGGTAGGAGCCGCGGCGCGGCGCCTGCAGGACGCGGCGGCCCCTCGGGCGGACTGCGCGTGAGGCCGGCCCCAGCCCGGGGCGGCGGGGGAGGGGAGCCGGCTGTGCGCGCCGGGAGGCCGGCCTCCGCAGCAAAGAAGAAATGGATGGAGCTGCGCGGGACACTTCGGGGCTTCCTTTCAGGGGGTATTACTTCCACTTTTAGGCAGGAACAATAGCTCGGAGGAAAACAGCAGCCCCGGCTGACAGCTCCGAGGTGATCAAAGGGCGCTGCCTGAATGTCGCGCTCTGCGAGCCATTTATTCCGGAGGGGGGGAAGAGGGATTAAGATCAAATAAAGAGAAGGCCAGCCTAGCTCCTTTATGCAAGGAAAATGTGCATGTATGACTTGAATATATGTATATTTATAGATTCGTATCTTTAATGTTGTGGAGTGCTACACACACGCACACAGACACACACACACCTGTGTCCTCACACATGTAATGAGGGGAAATTCCACCCATTTTCTCCACATATGGCCCCCTCCGTTTTGCCTCCTGGGGCACAAACCATCCCAAGGTTAGAGGACTCACTGTGCGCAGGAGGACGTGTCTTGGTGGGGAGCCCTGCTTTGGGGAAGGAATGACAGGTGCTGCTAACTTCTTGTGAGTCCGATTAGTCTCTAAATAGAGTTGAAAGTATTTCTCGGAAGGGGAAGGGCGCATTCCTCTTCCCTCAGGTAAGAGGCAGAGTGTTAAAATACACACCATTAGTGTGAGGGTTCGCCCGGCAGGGACTCTGTGCGGAGCCGTCGGTCTGCGGGGAGAGCCCTAAGGCCTCTGCGGCGTCGGCCCCATGGGTGCTGATTTCGGAACAGAGCGGGAAAAGGCAGGTAGGTGTCAGCCAGCATGTGTAGTCTCTGAGGTTAAGAAATAGGATGCTTATGCCTATGAATACAGTGAACGCACAAGGGGGTTGAATGGAAAGGGGAATTCTTTATCACATGTAACCAACCATCTTGTGTTGGCTGAGGAACCGCCTGTAGACGCCCACATACGATTAAATGAACTTTCACCAGCTAAAGCTTAATAGGAAACGGTCATAAAATAAACAGCAAATTTTTCACAAATGCACAGTTTGAAGTCTGCACACGCTAAATCCTTTATTAAATCCCAGAGGAAGTTACCTCTGATAGTATTTCTGCTGTGTTTTTCCTTTAAGGAGTCGGACTGCACTGCTCTTGTTTCCTTCAGTGTCAGGAAGATGTTTGTGGAAAATTTACATAATGCGGCTCTGCACAGATTAAACAATGAAAATCTCCCATGAGCCCCTTCTTCGCCAATCATCGCTTTCCCTGAAAACAGTCACTGTTAGTCTGTGTTCATCCGACCCTGTAAAATACGTTTGTATCTTTGTGTGTGGACATGTAAACATATACATTTCAAATCTCTATAAATTTGATCATGCTATGCATATAACTGCATGAATTGATGTTTTTACCTTATTATGCAAAATAAATCTCTTTCATCAAGACTTATGAATCTGCCCCGTTCTTTGAACTGTGTATAACATCTTACAATTATTTTACTATTGGGTTATCAATACATACATTATTTCCAATTTTTACTACTATTACAAATAATAGTAAAACTGATAGTACACATTTTTTATACTAGTACTAAAAGTGTATTATTAATTTTATAGGCTAGGTTGCATTGGAAGTGACAGACAGAAGAATATATATATTTTAATTTATATATATTGCCAAATTAGTCTCGAAAAAGGTAAAAACAATTCATGTCCCACAAATCTTATGTGACTAGACTACCGTATTTACACTTTCTCAAACACTCTGATGAATTTGAAAATTAAACTGTCAGAATTCTGAGCAAACCCCAAATGTTTCCTATTCCTTTGCCTTCTCTGATTTCTGCTGACATTGAACAATGCTACTTGTATTGACCGTGCATATTTTTATGCATTTTCTATTCATATATTATCATCAATTTTTTTGTTCTTTGCTTTTTCTTTATGAGTCTAACAAATTCTTCACATAACAAAAATCTTTCTTTAACAGAAGGTATATTTTTCCCACCCTGCTGTTTACTTTTTAATTTTTGTTTATGGAATTTCATCGTTTTGAAATTTAAATTTTTATGTAATCATATCCATCTGTAATTTTAATACACTTAGGCTGTTTTTGATTAAAATTTAATGAAGAATATATATGTATATTTTATATTCTAGATGGCTGATGAACTTTCTGAAACAGTTTTTATTTATTTCAGATTATTCTGCATTAAATTATTTGTAGTATCAATAAATCAATAGAACACTATTG
>PVIR01033287.1:0-17983 GCA_004026965.1 Petromus typicus | reverse complement strand
CAAAGATCAAGGCTTCAGATTTTCCATGACATTGGTGCAGGGGCGGGGGCACCATGCCTGTCTGGCACAGTCCCCACCCCCAGTGCCCTCTGGGAAGCAGGAAACTGGCTTCTAGGCCTGGCTAGTGCCAGCCTCACAGTTAGCATGGTGCCTCCCCTGGGTTGGCCTGGGCAGGAGGTGGGCTCTCGGCCCTTCCAGGCTGTCTGGGCAGAGCCTCTTGAACTAGGGGCCCCGTGTTCCCCCTACCTTTGTCACAGAGGGCCATGTGATGGAGCAGGGGGACAAGACGCTCTCAGAGAAACTTGGCAGTGCTGTGCAAGGGCAGGGGATCGGGAGGGACAAGAGGACAGGAGACATAGAACAGGTGACCGGGTGTGGACTTTGGGTGAGTGGAGTTGTTTGGGTGACGAGAGGGGCTGAGATCTGGGATTATTTTGGAGGAGGTCAAAGGACAGCTGTTCTGGGCTGTTGGGAGGCTGGGCTGACATTCTGGAGCCGGAGCCAGGCTCCTTATCCTCCCCACTGCCCTGTCCCCTGCCTTCTCACTTTGGGAAACTAAGGGAGGCAAGTCCACCTCTACACATGAAACCAAGCACTGGTTACTGGAATACTCTTCTACTCAAGGTGAAATAAATCATGTGAGCCATGTAGCTCAGCACAGCACCTGTTTAGCACGCGTGACATCCTGGTTTCTGTACAGTAACATACATACACAAAAATGCATGTATATACATGTACACTCATAAGTGCCCACATACACGTACACACACACACACACACACACACACACACTCAGAGTGAAATAAATCCTTTCCTACTTACAGGGGAAAAGACTAGGGTACAATAAGTGATAAAACAACTTGAATAATAAGATGTAGCTTCTGATATTAATTTGTTAAAAATAAATATACTTCATATTACTACATTTGTTATGTTCCTAAATTAAACAAGTAGTTATGTATTTGAATGTTCCTAGAAAGAAACATAGAAGGATAAATGCTAAACTACTGATTAAGATTAGAGAAGAGATAGGCGGGGATTTAGCTCAGTGGTTCCAGCACCTGCCTTGCAAGTGCAAGGGCCTGGGTTCGATTCTTGGTAGCCACATATACCAATGCCATGTGGGTATGGTGCTCCCACTTGTAATCCCAGCACTCAGGAAGCAGAGGCAGGAGGAGTGCTATGAGTTCAAGGCTGAGCTCAAGGCCATCCTGAACTACAAAGAGAGACCCTTTCTCAAAAAAAAAGAGAGAGAGAGGCCGGGATATAGCTCAGCGGTTCCGGCGCCTGTCTTGCAAGCACCAGGGCCCAGATTTCGATCCCCGGTAACCACATACAATACTGGGCGTGGAGACTCACACCCAGCAGCCACCAGCACCACATATCACAGTGCCGGGCATGGGGGCTCACACCTGTAATTTTAGCATTCAGGAGGCAGAGGCAGGAGGATTGCTGTGATGTGAGTTTGAGGCTGAGCTCAGGGCCAACCTGAACCACAAAGTGAGACCCTGTCTCAAAAAAAAAAAAAAGAGAGAGAGAGAGAGACACTTTTTTGACCTGAAGATTGAACCCAGAGCGTGTGCAATGAGCTCCATCCCCAGCCCATTTTATTGTGTATTTTGAGACAGGGTCTCACTAAGTCAAAAAGTTGCCTGGGCTGGGCTTGAATTTGCATTTATCTTATGATTTTTTAAAAACAAGCTTATATCATTTTATAGTGCACAAAAAAAAAGGTGAGGTAGGAAGATGGTTTAGAAGTATGTGGACAGAGCTGAGCACACGCATGCACACATGCGCTCATGGGCGCCCCACAGAGGCACACATGCTAGTGTTGGCAAAATGCAGACAGCCCTCTGTGCAACACAGGCCCCTGGACTGTGCAGGCTCAGGCCCAGACCTCTCTGCGCTTCTCCTGTCCATAACTTCCAATTACTCTCCCCTGGGCCTCTACCACTTCCACCAGGTACTTACAAAGCAGGGCTTTTGCAGGTCAGGAGAATAAATGGTTCCTGGTAGGAGGCACTGGTTTAACCATGATCGCCTTCCTGGGGTACTAGAGTATCCGTCTCCAGGGCTGAGGCTCTCTCAGGATTTCCAGTGAATTCTGGTTTGACCAAGGAACCACCCTGGGAAATCAGCCAACCTAAACTATGATCCAGTTCTGGCTTTTGCTTGTTGGTTGGGCTTAGACTAGTTATTTTACCTTTCCAAGCCTCAGTCTCCTCATCTGTAAGATGGGAATAATAGTCTGTTGTGAAACTCAAAGGTGATAATATCTAAGGAACTTTGAATACTTCACACAGTAAATAAGGAAATGAGATCACAAAGACAGGATGCCAGCCCTCTCCAGATGAGAGATGGGCTTGGGGTCAGAGGAGAACACAGGACTTCTGGGGTGCTGGCAATTCTCATCTTGACCTGGGCAGTGAAGTTGTAGATGTCTGATTTGTAGTTGTTTCTTAAAGTATCCACATAAATATTTAACGCATGTGTGTGTGTCTCACAGTGAGAGTAGACAATGTACATGCTTTGGAAAACTTTGGATGGACAATAGCATCAGGAAGTACAGAATCCCATTCCTGTACCCTCTGGGACTTTCAATCTTCCCTGATTTCTCAGGGAAATAGACGGAGGTGGAGAGCAGTAAGACTGTGGCCTGAATTAGCTGGATGGTAAGAACCTACTAAATACAGATTTCAGTTTGAATTCCAGCCAGTGTTGTCCTTGCTGAGGGGTTCCTAGCAGGAGAGAGATGCCTGTAGGGTGTGGATCACTTGGGGGATGTTTTTTTCTTTTCTTTCTTTCTTTTTTTAGTTTTTTGAGGCAGGGTCTTTCTTTGCAGTTCAGGCTGGCCCTGAACTCACTATGTATAGGCGAGTCTAACCTCCAACTCACAGCAATCCACCTGCCTCTGCCTCCCAAGTGCTGGGATTACAGGCGTGAGCCACCACAGCTGGCACTGTGGTATGAGGTTATCGGCGATCAAACTTCGGACCTTGTGCTTGCCAGGCAGACGCCAGCACCTCTGAGCTAAATCCCTGGCCCACTTTGGGGATTTTCTTAAAGAAGGCTGTCCACATACTCAAAGCCCTTTGCCTTCCCAGACTCTGGCCACCGCAGGCTGCTGAGGCAGACAGACCCATCTTCCCACTCATCTTTCCCCGCCAAGCTGCCTGCATCCGAGCAGCCCCTCTGCTGCACCCACCACCTCTACCCTGTATTCTCAAACAGCATGGCCGCTGGGCCTCAGGCTCAGCACGTTCTTTCACTTGTCAGGGGCCCTGCATAAGGACCAGGCTCAGCTCCCACTTCCTGCCTTATACCCCCTGCTGGGGGTTTCCTTGGCCTCTCTGCTGCTCACCATTTGCAAGACCTCCAGAGGAAGGTCCATGTAGTGGCCTCACTCCCTTTACTCACGCTGGCTGTAAGAAGAAGCCAGGACAAGAACGGCAGGCTCTCTGCCATCAGGCTGCGCAACCCTCACGGGCACCAGGCAGCCCTCAAGGCTGAGCCCACCCTGCCATCAGAGGCCACAGGAATGTCCATGCCAGTCCAGCCTGGCATTGCCTGGTGACCGTCCGCTCCCTCCTCCACGTCCGACTGCTCCTGTCTTTGTCTGACTCAGCTTCTGTCTTTCGCCTCTTCGCTGTCCTGGACTTGCTGTGCTTCTGTGTGTCCACAGACCTCTCCGGCCCCGGGGGCCAGCATGGGTCTTCCTTCTGTGGGGGGCTGGGATCCTGCTCAGGTCTCTCTTGGGGAGGAGGCTGAAGAGAAGACATCCTCAGAGCCCCACAGCCTGAGGGCCTGAGCGAGCTGAGAGGAAAGAGGAAATGGAGGGGACCCAGGGTGAGGAGGGTGGGGGAGGGGAAGAGCTGAGGGAAGTGAGATGTTAGCGAATTAACAGCCACTGCCAGGGCGGGGCCCTCCTTAGGGAGCGCAGAGAAGGAAGTGGAGAGAGACGAGGTCCTGGGCGAACTCGAGGGGACTGCAGGGACACGGAGGGCTCAGGCTCTCCACGTCTAACCTGTCTTGCCTGCTGCGAGCATGTCCCGTGTGCTTACTTCCGGCGCCCTTAGAATTGGAGTAGAGCACAGACTGGACAGTGCCAGGCACAGAATCCTGCCGGGGCCTGTGAGACCCCAGCATGCCCATCCCTGCCCCCAGCCACCTGAGAGCCCCACAGCTCGGTGGCCCCGAGACCACGCAGTGGGCAGCCGTACCTCCGACTCGTGTGGACAATCTTCCTTTCACAAGCTTATTTATTATTTTTTCCCCACTTCTCCACCCCTTCCCCACCAGCTGCTTAAAATATTTTCAAACAGAAAAATCCAACCACAACTGGAAACCAAGCCTAAAGTTAGTCCAGAATGTGGGAGCTGCCAGAGAAAATTGCCGGGATTCAGGCCGGGCTGTGGGAGGGAGGCTCGCGGCCACAGAGATGGCCACTCTGAGGGGCCCTGTAGGGGACACAGGCCCTGCCCCTTCCACAGGTGTCCATCAGTGAGGTCACTGGGCACTAGCCCTGCCCCAGGACACAAACTGGCTTAATAAAAGAGTTACAGGCCCATGAAGAGAGGTCCAGGCAGACACTGGCATGACAACAATATATGTTATGGAGAGTACACTGAGAGCAAGGTCTTGGCCTGGGCGCTTTATGGACTCCAGGCAAGACTCGTGATTGGCCTCCAGGTTTCCACAGGAGAATGCTTGGGTTCTTAATATACAGCCTCGTATTTGCATAGTACCTACCTATAGTCCTTGCATAGTCTAAATGACCTCTAGATTTCTTAGAATACAGAATACGAGGTAAATATGACAAGAGCAACTGTTGTACTATGTTGTTTAGGAAATGGTGACAAGGAAAATGTTCAGTTCAGATAAAATATTTTTTAAAATGTTGCTCTGTCATTGACTGAATCTACGAATGCAGAGACTAGGGATACAGAGGGCCGACCACGTTTGAAAGACATAGCCTTCCTTGAAAAACGCCTCTGTACTGACTATGAGCAGCCTCTTCCTTGTCATTATAAGCAACTGTATATATAGCATTTACAGAAATCATGGTAAGTATTTCAGAGATGGTTTAAACGTATACATGAAGATGTACCTAGGTTATGTACAATTACTGTCATTTCTGCTCCATTTTACCTAAGGGACCCGAGTACACTCAGCTGTTGGTACCTGCAGAGGCCCCAGCACCGAGCCCCTGGGGTTCCTGAGGACTGGCTCCATAAATAGCGAGAGAGTGCAGAGAGCTGGCTGAGGTTGGCCCAGAAGCATGGTGCTCAGGGCAGAGCCTGAGGGTTAGATGGCAGAGAAAGATGAGCCAGGAGACCCACTCCCGGTGGCAGTGCTCACTGCATGGAAAGCTGTCCTCACGGCCCAGTGCCCAAGGGGACACCGGCCCAGGAAGGAGGCCCAGCCAGTGGGCCAGTCCTCCAGACTCGCACACCCTCTCTGGCGCCCTGGCCGGCGCCTCACCCCCTGCCACCTGGCCCACCCCACCCTGCTCAGTTCTCACTGTCACCACTTGTTTCAGGTGCCCTGCAATGCCCACAGGGAAGGATGGGAGATGAAAGTTACACACACAGAACTCTTTAAGATACTAATATTCAGTGGCATCTAATTTAGACAGAGGTCCCAGGCGGTCTTGGCTGGGACTGTTGGGCCCAGCAGAGGGGCCGTGCACCCTGGGCCCCCTGGGAGATAGAGCGGGTGGGTTGGGAAACTGGTCTCCTACCTCCCTGCCTCACCTCCTGGGCATCTGCAGCACCCTCTCTGGGTCTCTTTGCCTTGCTCCCTTTCACTCACTACTCTTCTCCAGGCTGGAAGACTTGTCTCAGATGACCTGTGGCTAGATGCCCAAGCCCAACCCAAAATTGGCCATGGGAGTGCTAGGGCACTCATGTGGCCAGTTTCGAGTCCACCCTCTGATGTCAGCTGGGATGGGCCTGCGAGCATGAAGAATCGGGGTGGGGGGTCACAGCTGATGAATGTCGTAGCACTGGACGTCTGTTGCTCACCGACAGGCACTACTCCTTTTGAGAATTAGCTTATCTAATGGTTTTAGCAACCCCGCAATGGGGACACTGAGGGACGGAAAGGATTATGGACTGCACCAGGTCACACGGCTAATGAGAGGCAGAGCCAGGACTACATCCGGGCCTCTGGGCTCCAGAGCCTGTGGTCCTAAGTGCCGAAGGGTTTCCCAGCCTTTCCACCAAGGGCAGTCTTGCTCATCGTGGTTTCAGGCCTGACACAGGTGGTACTAGGAGCGAGGCACAGGCTCCTGGTTCCCTGGCAGATCGGCCTTCAGTGGCCAGGGGAAGAGGGAGGAGGGTACGAATCCTGGAGTTCTTAGGGTCTGTTATTTGTGCAGTGACCTCTTCTCATGCTCAAGATGTAAGGGCAGAGGAATTGAGCCCCTTTCCAGTTCCAGACCCTCAACCTGCAGCCACGGCCTCCAGTGGCAAGCTTCTACCTGTACCACGGTGGGCCATGCCCAAATCCTTTCCTGCGCCACCAGGCAAGAGCAGGCCAGGCCAGCCCTGGGCCTGCTGATGCAGGTCAGGCAGCTTTGATGGGGCTGCTTCTCTCTGAGCCCAGATGCTTCCTGAACCTTCGGGAAGAGGAAACTCGTGGAACCTCTGTAGGAAGAAGCGCGCCACCTCAGCCTCAGTCCCCTGGCTGATGTCCTGCTGCGCCCCCTGGTGGGTGTAAATTCTTACCATGTGACAGAAGTGACCATGACACTGTCCCTGTCGCAAAGTGCTCTCCTTAACCATTCGTTCTTCCAACTCCTCACTCATTTACTCAACAAGCATTTATGGAGTACCTGTGCTGCGAGTCTCCTCTCAAGGACCCCAGAGTTTAAATCTAACAAGACCCACAGGCTGCTGACAGCCGTGAATAATGAGGAAGGCGCAGGTGCTAAAGGGGAAAGTCTGCCTGAGGAGACATATCCAATGCTACAGCAGAGCAGGGGATTGTGGGAGCTCGGGTGTCTGTGTGTGCACGTGTATGGTGTCCATGTGGACATGTGTGATATGCATATGTGGGTGGGTCAGGGCAACATCTGGGCTGGCCTGAAGTCAGACAGCTGTGAAGGCCGGTCAGGGTGTAGGAAATGGGATGTGGAATGGAGTGGGCAGCCAGGAAACATCCTCCCATGGAGGATGGAAGGAGAAAGCGCAGGAAGTAGGGGCATGTTTGGGAAGCTACAAATAACCCTCTGTGGCCGGGTGTGCAGTTCGCAGGAAGAGGGCATCGGAAAGAGGAAGGGCCTTGCCACTCAGGAGGGCCTGGAGTCTCCCCTGGGGCTTCAGGAACTACGGAAGCCTGCAACAAACAGAGCCAGATGAGCACATTTGCACTTTAGAACGGGACTCCAGAACAGACCGACTGCTACGCCATGGAGCACAGAGGAAGGACCGAAGGCAAGTGGCAGAGACGCTGTGGGGCTCGTAGCCCAGCTGTGTGGTGCTGGGCAAGCCATGTCACTGCTCTGAGCCACAGATGTCCCATCTGTAGAACAGGTGACGCAGCAGCTGTGGAACTGATGGCCGATAAGGTCTGAGGCCTTGGAGCCCCAGATAAGCGCCACGAGCACCACGAGCACCATGTGGTGTTGAAGCCCTCTCTGCTTTCACCACCCTGGGGTGGTGTTAGCAGTGGGGGTAGGGCACCACTCATCTCCTTAGCCTCCGGATGCCCTCACTGATGCTGTCTGTGTCTGGGGTTGCTTCCATTTCGGTCTCCTCTTCTGAGGAGTTAACTCAGCTCTTTGCATTTCTTTTTTTTTCAGAGTTTTTTTTTTGAGACAGGGTCTCGCTTTGTGGTTCAGGCTGGCCCTGAGCTCAGCCTCCAACTCACATCACAGCAATCCTCCCGCCTCTGCCTCCCGAGTGCTGGGATTACAGGCGTGAGCCACCACACCCGGCACTGTGGTATGTGGTACTGGTTGCTGCTGGGCGTGAGCCTCCACGCCCAGTATGGTATGTGGTTACTGGGGATTGAACCCTGGTCCTTGCGCTTGCAAGACAGGCGCCGGAACCACTGAGCTAAATCCCCAGCCCTCTGTGCATTTCTTTGATTTCCATGGCTTGAGAAAGAAACTTCCTTTTAACTGCTGGAAGATAGCCCCTCTGTGAGTCTTTTGTGTGTACCCGAGCTGACTGGAGAGGTAGTCTCCTGAGATGCCGTTGAGGATTGGAAGCAGCACAGGGAAGAGAGGAGGTGGGGTACACCCAACAGAAGGAGCCTCAGGCCCTGTGGTGAGCCTGTGGTGCGTCTTGTGAGGTTGCAGAACTGAGACGGCCAGGGGCCGGGGAGTTAGCTCAGTGGTTCCGGCGCCTGTCTTGCAAGCGCAAGGGCCTGGGTTCGATTCCCCGGTAACCATATAACAATACTGGGTGTGGAGACCCACACCCAGCAGCAACCAGTACCACATACCACAGTGCCAGGAGTGGTGGCTCATGCTTGTAATCCCAGCACTTAGGAGGCAGAGGCAGGAGGATTGTGATGTGAGTTGGAGGCTGAGCTCAGGGCCAGCCTGAACCACAAAGCGAGACCCTGTCTCAAAAAACCTAAAAAAAAAAAAAAAAAAAAAAGAACTGAGACGGCCAGGGCTTGGCATTTCCATGAATGAGGAGATGGGCCTCTCAGAGGATGGCTATCCTGTGTGCTGGACATGCCAGGCCCCAGCTCAGCCCATCTGGACCAAGGTTCTTGGGCCCCACAGAAGCAAGGCTTCTGGGTGCTGGACAAGGAGGAGCTCAGCACAACATAGGGGAAATGTGGCCTAAGCACGAGAGGCCCTTCTTTGTCTCGTCCCCTGGGCTCTGAGGAGTGAGTTCCCAGGAGTTTTGCACAACCCAGAGAGGGCAACCTCAGTAGTGAGGAGATTAAATTCTATCCACAGTCAGGAGGGGCTCCATGAGCATTTAGGCTGGTTTAAAATTTTTTTAAAAAATAGGACCTTTTTGTTACGGTGGGGGTGTGAAGGCAGCCTCACCTCCAACAGCAGACCAGGCCCTCTCGGGCAGCACTCGGGGCACAGTGCAGGTGAGACCCCTTCCAGTCCACAGGCAGCTTATCTGGATGGAACAGAGCAGAACCTGGTTCTGCATTGAACCTGGTTGCCTGGCATTTAGGCCACATTCACAATCACAACTACTTGATTACGAGGTGTATGATTTCAGTTTCCTGAAGCATGACCCTGACCCATTGTGTTTAATTCTCTCTGTAGGGTCCTCCTTTCTGCAGTGAGCAGCCCCGCCTGTCTGCACAGCACCATCTGTACCCACTTCCGAGGAAAGGTCTGTGAACTCCTAGCCTGTGACCATTCTCTGAAGGAACCAGTGCAATCAGGCAAAAAGAACGAGAACTCGAGGGCAGAAAACTCATGGTCTAGGTTGGCCTGACCATGAGAGCTTCCTCGATTCCCCACAGTGACGGGGTGTGACAGCCTCTTCCCAGGACAGGCAGCGCCAGGTAGGTGGCAGGATGCTCTGTGGTTGTGTGTTCTGAAGTGAAGGGACTCTGTTTCCTGCTCCCCACCCCGACCCCCATCTGCCCTTCCTCAGTGAGAAGAACCTGGACGTTCAGAAAGAAGAGCTTTGCCTTGATGAGATACACACGGGCCAAGCTTTGGTGCAGAGATCTCTGATTAACATGAGAATAAACAGCCTCCTTTGAATTAAAAACTTCACTACCCCTCAGACCTACCTGTGCCCCACAGGGGCTGCAGCGGAGGGGCTAAGACCAGGCCCTCCAGCTGCCACAAGTTGTCACTCTTCCTGCAGAGGTGATAGCAGGCTTAGTTTTGCCCTGGTGTTTTCTCACTGGCTGTCATTTAGCCTCAAGCAAGTTTCTCCTCAAGGAAGACATAAAGGGGCAGAATGAAAATCACAAAAAGCACTCCCCAGAGCAAAGTCTCCGCTTCTGGCAGAGTAGAGGAGGCTGGCACCTCCTAACACGCTCCCGCATGGCCCTGTCCCTGTGTGTGCGGGGCGGTGGAGGACGTGCTGAGCAGAGCTCGTGCCGACCCCTGGCTCCATGCGGCCTTAGGGACCAGCAGCCGTCAGAGCCACCCAACCACTCAGCCCCTGCAGTCCGGGAAGGCGATGCCCTTGGAGGAACCGAGACGGCCAGGGGTGCTGGGATGCCCACTTGGCCCCACACTGCCCTGGCCCACCCGGGAGCCCCGGTGAGCTCATGTCTGCAGGAGCCTCACTGCTCATAACCGGATGGTGAGACAAACCTGGACAAACCTTCCACGTACAGGTGAGAAGTGACGGCTGTCTCCTCAGGAATGCGCTGCCCAATTAAACCTGCCTCCCAGATGGCTCCAGTGGGTGCCAGGTCTGCTGCCCTGGGCCGCGCTGGCTGGCCTCCAGCTGAATGGTTCTGTGAGCACCTACTGAAGACCTACTGTGCACAGGTAGCAAGCTGGTGCTGACGAGATGAGCACCGAGAGCACAGCGTCTGCCCCAGACGCACTGCACTTCGGAGCGGACTGTCAACCTGGAGGGCCCGCTGGTGATGCCCGGGACCGCCCTTTCCCATGCCCGTGGGCCGGAGCCCTGCCTCTTCCTCCTCACACCCTCCAGGCCTCTCTGAAAGCACTCCCAGCCCAGGCTTCTTCCCGTGCTCCTGCTCTCCAGCTGGCAGAGCAGGCTACCTCCTCTGGGGAGGGGACAGCCCCCCGTGATATACACACGCAGTGTAGACCTGAGCTTTTTGAGTCCTACATCCGGCACGGTGCGCGGCTGAGGCCGTGAAGGAGAAACAGCTGTGTGGGAGGATGGGCTCTCTGCAGAATCTCTCTCCAGGTTCGTTACCTGCTGGGGGTGAGTTACCAGGCACCAAGACTAACTCTGAGGCCAGACCTCAGCAGGTCAGGGTCTTCCTCTCTCAAGAGGGAAGTGCCCAAAGGCTGAAGGTGGGAAAAGATTGAAATATAAATGTGGTCTGTGTGGTATGTGGGTAAAACAGTCAGCTTGTGTTAAAATCCAGCCTTAGCCCTCTGGTATCCCTGAGTATTAATAGGGTGATATTCCTCTGACAGGCTCTAAACAGATAGGCTTTTACAATCTCATGTAATTTATTTTTCTCTTGTAATGAGAACTCAGAAGGCAGGCAGCCCTCTAAAGCCTGATCATGGCTCCAGATGCTCAGGGGCTGGGCTCTTTTTACTCTTCTACCCAGCCTCCCTAGCGTGCATTTCCTGCCTCATGGCCACAGATGGCTGCTCTGCGCCAACATCAAATCCAAACTCCGAATAGAAAGAAGACAGTTGAGGACCAGTTGAATCTCCATCCTTAAAGCAGCTTTCTCTGAAGCCCTACACAGCTTCTCACTAGCTTAAAACAGAGCACATGATCACCTCTGTCTTCAAGAGAAGGTGGGAACAGACTTTCAGTTGAGCATTTGCTTTGCCTCAACAGCATCAGGTTTACATATAGGAAATGTAGACTGGTATTGCCCTGGGCATTTCAGGAAGAATATGTGGGCCAGAGGTGGAAGAGGGGAGCCAACGCTCCTGGCTGCTTCAGGTTATAGACTATCGGGGCAGACTGCGGCTGGCAGTTGGGCAGGAAATAAGGCAGCAGCAGGAGTGTCAGTGTCCTCTGCAGCGGGACGAGGACAGGGAGATGGCGGAAACTGTCACTGACCAACGTGGATTCTTAGCCACACGTAAGTTAGAAATCTGACGAAAGTTAATCTCGAGCCTCAGGAGTTTTAGCTCAATTCACATGGAAGTCATGCAACGTGTACCTTTTTTAGTGTTACTGTCCCCGAGCTTTGAATGCCAGAAGCTGTCAGCTCTTTAGTGTCAGTGGCCTCCTTGCTGCTCAGGGCTGGCAGCTGCCCGCAGGCCTGGGAACTGTTGGCTACAGAGACAGAAGCTCTGTTATTCCTCCTTGCTGTTTGTTGCTCTCTGGCTGCTGGCTGTCTTCAGTGTTACCAGACCTAGCCAGCAGCTGGCTGCAGCTGGTTAATGCCAGGCACCCCTGGAAACAGCATTTCGGAAATACTCAAGCGCCACCCAGAAGAGGCTCGATTAGAACTCACTACCGCAGGAAGGGAAGGGCGCACACACTGACCCAGACCTGCCCGTGGGAGCTGCTAACCTAGGGTGGATGCGGGGATCCCACTGCAGAGGGTGAAGACGGGTAGAATAAGCCATGTTAGGTCCCTGAGGGAAGCCTGCGGCCTCAGAATCCAAGCGCCTGTCGCGGAGCACGGGCCCCCATGCGCACCCCAGAATCTCGGTTTGCCAGACGTCCTCTCCATTGCCAGGGGAGTCCCCACTCAGCCGCCATCAGAGTGTCACTTTCCCCAACATAACTTCTCTGCCTACGGCTGCCTCGCTCCTGCTGCAGGCAGAGCTCAGTGCACTGCTGTCTGCAAAAAGCGCCCCCTATCCCCTCCCGAGAGGCCTTTTGTGTGAAGGACCGGCCAGCATAGGCGCCTAAGCAGCCGGATCCCACGCTGGACTAGGGGCCCTCCAGCAGCCCTGACAGCTTCAGTACCCAGGTGGGCCGCGAAGCGTCGGGATCCTGCAACGACGGAGGTCAGGTTCTGGGTTTGGCTTCCTCACCCCTTCAGCCCCTAAGCGGTAAGAATGGATGAGAATGGCTTTGGCCTCCGGCGGGGGCGTCTTCCCAAGTCGCAGAGACTGCTCTGGGAGAGTCAAGCTCTTCCCAGCGTTTCTTGGGCGCTGAGCAACCCCGCCAGCCCAGCGGCTCTCTGCCGCTATCTACCGGCGCCCTCAGAGCGCAGCAGCTGCTGGTCGGAGGGAAAACCCTGTTTCAAGGGCGCACGCGCAAGTGCAAGCCCCTCTTCCGAGGCACTCTGCGCGTGCGCGCCGCCCGCGGGGCGATCCGAAGCAGGTATCAAACCCGCTGGAGAGACAGGTGACCGGAAGAGCTGCCCGGAGAGAAGGTGCCGGGAGTTCTCCCCCTCTAGGTTCCAGGACGCTGGGACCCCCTCCTTCTGGGCGACTCTGATGAGCTCGGAATGTGGATTTTGGCCTGGGGGCGTGACCTGAGTCGGCCTTCCGGGCTGGGAGTGGAGGGTGCTGGGGATCACGGAAGCTTATTTTTAATTTGTTGCTGTGAGGTTTTCTGGAGGAAAGCACAAAATTTGCAAATAGTGGAGAAGAAGGGGTGATGTGGGACAGGGTGGGACCTGGGGATCCCTGGATTCCAGGCGATATGGAGCTGGACAGGTTGGCCGAAGGAGGCCCGTTCCCCCAGCTGTTTGTAGCGGGAAGAAGCTCAGGGAACACCCTACACAAAGAGGTTCCGGATGAAATTGTGCAGGTGTTGGACCCACACTCGAATGGCACTTTGTCATTTTCGTGTTTTCACTTTTCTTATAGAAAGACGTGATTTCTTCTGTCGTGGCCGAGTGTGAACAGTAACGCGTACTCGCCTTTTTCCATCTAGGACATGACACCAATCGGACATTGCGGCCATGGGGTCTCAGCATTCTGCCTCTGCTCACCCTCCCTCCTGCACGCGAAAGAAAGAAGATGACAGGGAGGATTTCCTGACTGATCCGGGGCAAGAAGAAGCCATCGCCCAGTTTCCATATGTGGAGTTCACGGGGAGAGATAGCATCACCTGCCTCACCTGCCAAGGGACAGGCTACATCCCCACGGGTGAGAAGCTGGTGATCAGGGAAGAAGTGCCACCCTGCAAGGCTTCCGCAGTCCCCATAGCAGTGCTTTTGTCTGTCCAGCGGCTGTCTTCTAGGTGGCCATGTGTCTGTCCTCGTGGACTGAACTGGAGCAGCTCTGCTGATCTGGTCGACTCAGGCAGATTCCACAACTTTTCTAGTCTCCTTGTATTTGATACCTTTTCCTTACTTTCCCTTTTTTGGAGGATAGGGTATGGGGGATCGAACTCGGGACCTCTTGCTTGCCAGCAAGTGCTGTACCGTGAGCTAAATGCTGGGTCCATTTCTTCTCTTTTATTGATTTTTCCTTTTTCTTTGCTTTTCATTTTGTTTCATTTGTTGACAAATTTCTTTGTTGCTCTTGCTCATAAGGACGGGCACAGCTTTGTAGGGGGGACCATCTTGGGTGCTTCACTATAAGAAACAGAATGAATTATTAACCTTAGAAGTCAACATATTATGTCAGATGGGAAGGAAGGGCAGATCCCCAGGAGAGGAGATTCCCTAGATTAGGTACAGGACTGTCTGTCTAAATTTGCTCTCTGAAAGCCTCAGGAGTTTCGTGGGAGAGTCACAAAGTTTGGTGCTGGCAAAAACCTTAGACATAATTCCTGCTAACCTTCATATCAAAGGTGAGGGAAAAGTGGCTTCGAGAGGCTTAGCGACTGCCAAGGCCATGTGGGAAGACTAGAAGAAGATGATCCCAGATTTTTCAGCTTCCAAGCTACTGCCCTGGCAGAGTGGTTGGAGGTGGTGAAACTTGTAGCACTCCGTATAGATTTACATGTTTCTTTTTCATTAGACTTGTAATGTGAAGCTGGTATTTCTTTTAAATGCCTGATCACAGAGGGATATTTGTAGTGGCAGGTTGCAGTGAGACTCAAAAAGAAGTTCTGCCAGTGTGTGGCTTTACAAAATGAATGTTCGGTTCTTTTCTAGAGCAAGTCAATGCCTTGGTGGCTTTGATCCCACACAACGATCAAAGATTGCGCCCTCAGAGAACGTGAGTTACCTGTTCCTCACTTGTTCATATGTATCAATCCCTGCTCCTCATTTTTAATATAGGTGAATGCCAGTTAACTCTGAAAACTACATCTGTTCTGATAAACACATTTCCTCTGCCCCTCGTTACAATCTGGGGAGAGAGAATCACAGGTATTTGTGTTCTGGGTGCCAAGTCAGGGCTAAGATTGAAGGGGCTGGAAAAGTCGGATGTCCTGGGAAGTGAGGAAATACCTTTGTCCGTGGAGCTACTCTCTTCGGCATCTCTTCATATCCAGATGGTTTGAGAAAAGCTTCCCCCATTAACTCCCTTCTTGCCTGGTTTCCTAGGGTCTGTACTTTCCTTGCCCCTTGGCCTGGCTTTGCCTTTAGTCTTGCCTAATCTGGACTTCGGCATCCCACTTCCTCATTTGCCGTGTGCTGGATATTTTTGCAGTAAACAGTACGTCCTCCTGTCGGTCCTGCTGTGCCTCCTGGCATCCGGTTTAGTGGTTTTCCTATTCCCACACTCAGTCCTTGTGGACGATGACGGCATCAAGTTGGTGAAAGTCACATTTAATAGGCAGGACTCCCTCGTAATCCTGGCCATCATGGTAAGACTTGGAGCCTCGCTTCTCCCGTGGCGTGCCCGCCACTCTTGGGCCCAGCACACTCACCCGTGTCCTTCCCGTGATGCAGGCCACCCTGAAAATCAGGAACTCCAACTTCTACCCTGTGGCAGTGACCAGCCTGTCCAGCCAGGTTCAGTACGTGAACACAGTAGTTGGGACATATGTGACCACGAATGTCTCCCTCATCCCGCCACGGAGCGAGCAACTGGTATGCTGTGCTTCCCACCTCTAGTGTAGGAGAGTGGGTCCTGCGGGACACCGTAGCTGGGTTCCTTTCCTGGGCCTCCGTGTTTGCATCTAGAGTCACTGGTCAGTGAGGAAGACATAATGGACTTCGTGATTATGAAGAGTTATAGAGAAGGGGGAAAATTAGCTAGCACTTAAGTATTTGGAGCAAAAGAATTTGTAAGAAAAAGCGACTGTCCACAAGTCCAGGAGGCAGTATTGTCCTCAAAAGGGAGGAGGTCAGAAGTATTTTCTAGAGGCTCATAGACTACCAAGGACAGTCTTGAGGACATGTCTTATATATGACAGAAGAATGACTCAGGGACTGTGGGTTGCGGAGGAGAGTGCTGTTCTGTGACAGTCTTCCTTGGCTGACTTGGTGTCTTTTCAGGTGAATTTTACTGCAGAGGCCGAGATGGGAGGACCCTTTTCCTATGTCTAGTAAGCACGGTGTTCTCTGTGTATGCGCTTTCTGTCAGGTAAAAGGATTCAGGATGATACCCAGACGACTCGAACCTAGCCCTGCCTCACGTCCCAGCCTTGGCCTGTGAGCTCCTTAGCTTTGACCATCTTTATGCTTGTTTGAAGAAGATATTATTTGATACATGACTACAGTGCCTGAATGTCTAAGAGAGAATGTTAGTCCACCAGAAACATTACCAAACTCATTTTTCCGTGATGGGCTGGACGAAACACAAAAGGATGTCAGGTTGGGAAGATGAGACCGACACATGTGGTGGCTGAGGATTAATGGGTGTGGGCACCTAGGTCGGAAGGAGGGCGTGAGGGAGAGAAGACCCCCCAAATGACTTGACGGTGCACCTCAGCACGCCTCTGCCGGGTCTTTGGTGTTTTATTTTCTTTCACACTGACCATGTCCGGATCTGCTCTTTGGCAGCTTCTTCTGCACCTTTCCTGGTATCTTGGTGCACAACATAACGGTCTTCATGAGGTACGTCACTTCTTCCTTCTTTTCATGGCCTCTGTGTCTGAGCCTGGCCCTCCAGGTCCTGTGAGCTTTTACGCGTCTGTCAGAGCCATGGAGCCAGAGAGGGTCCCCCATGCCACACGACAAATTAGGACACCCTCAGTGTTTCTGGATGTGGTTGCCAGATCCCCACAGAAGTCGCCATGAACGTGGAGCATGTGGTTTTCTCCAGGAAGTGGGGTCTATTTAATTAAACGTGTGTGATCCTTTTGGGATCCTAAGGAGAGCAGTGAAGGGCAGAAAAGCTTGCTCACTGTGTAAGTACTACCACGTGACCAGACTTACTTCAGAGACCCTGGGTCACCATGCCATGGACCAGTATGATTCTGTTGGACTGTGACTGTTCATGTGCAGGTGACAGACAGATATCTGTGGCAGACATTGAGGTATGAGGATTAGAGCAAGGTTCCTCAGCCTTGGCACAAGGGACATTTTGGATCAGTGAGTTCTATGTGATAAAGGATTTTTAACAGCATCTCTGGTCTCCTCCTGCTAAGTGCTACAGTACACATGCCCTTCATTTGTAGTGACCCAGAATGTCTTTAGACCACGCCAGAGTCCCTGTGGAGTAGAATTATCCCTGATTAATAACATTTTATTTAGGGCCAGGGATTCAGCTCAGTGGTTCTGGCGGCTGCCTTGCAAGCTCAAGGTCCCGAGTTCATCCTTGGTAATCACATATCATAATGCCGGGTGTGATGACTCATGCCTGTAATCCCAGCATTCGGGAGGCAGAGGCAGGAGGATTGCTTTGAGTTTGAGGCTGGCCTGGGCTACATAGTGAATTCGGGGCCACGTTGAACTACAAAGTGGGACCCTGTCTCAAAAAAAAAAAAAAATGCTGAAAACAACAAGAGCTGATTTAGAAGATCACTTCCTGAGGCAGCATCTTTGGACGTGGGAAGATGCTCTGACGTCCTCATTACATAGCCATGAGGATTTGTGCCTGCGGCCTATAGGTATTGCCTGAAATTGCAAGAATTGGGCATATGTTCTCATTTATTTCATCTCTTCTCGGTTTTCCTTCCTGTAGAACCTCAGTGAAGATTTCATACATCGGCCTTCAAACCCAGAGCTCCCTGGAGACGTATCACTATGTGGACTGTGGGGCAAATTCCACACTTGTTTAGCACCTGCCCTTGTTTCTCCGTGGCAGCACCTGTACAGAGAGCCTGGCATCTGTTCGTGGGCCAGAGTTCACCCAGACCCCAGGTGATTGAAGCAGGGGCGGACTGGCTGGCAACCCCCAGCGAACACCTTCTTGCCACCTAGGGGAGGTCTCTGCAGCACGATGTGTGTTCCCAGACCAGCAGAACCAGTCCCTCGCCTGCACCCAGCCTAGGGTTGGCCCTAGATACCAGTTTGAAGAGATCACTCAGCTGTTTCTGAGGCCGCACCGTGGGTCTGAGTTATCCAGCCAGAGTAACATGGGGATGGGGAGGCAGGGCAGCTGCGGCTCTGTCGGGGCCTC
>PVIR01033286.1:0-18002 GCA_004026965.1 Petromus typicus | reverse complement strand
CCAAGAGGACAAATGTATGACTGGAATACTATTTTATTTTGTTGTTGTCTGATATGCTTAATTCATTTTTGCAGTATTTTTTTATGTTCTAAATTTTAGAGATTGTTTGCTATTTCTCTGATTTCACAAAATATCCCTGTAGTATCTGAATAATATACCAACAAATATATTTGAAGAATTTTTGTGTTATGAAAGGTATGTTTAATTTATAAATATTCCATTTAAGTTTATTTTATATCTTCATGTGCTGTGGAAGTAATATGTCTGTTTTCATTTGTGCTATTATAATTTTTCTTTTTTAGTGATTTCATCTTTTTTGTTTCCAAATTCTGTCATCATTTTTTTTAAGACAGGGTCTCACTTTGTAGTTCAGGCTAGTCCTAAACTCAGCCTCGAACTCACAGCAATTCTCCTGCTTCTGCCTCCCTAGTACTGGGATTACAGGTGTGAGCCACCATGCCCAGCATTGTGATATGTGGTACTGATTGCTGGTGGGTGTGAGTCATCATGTCCAAGATTGGTGTATATGGTTATTGGGGATTGAACTCAAGCCCTGTGCTTGCAAGGCGGGTGCTGGAACCAGTGAACTAAATCCTTGGCCCCCTGTCATAAATTTTGTCCGTGCTACATTATTTTTCTTTGAAATTTCTTCTGTCCTGTGATTCACATATGTAAGTTGCATTAGAAATATATGATTCATTTTTGAATTTTAAAAATTATTTACAATAAAAGATACATTTTCATTAATCTCCTCAAAAATGTCCCTCTTTGGGCTGGGGATTTAGCTCAGGGTTTCTGGTGCCCTCTTGCAAGTGCAAGGAATATATTATATATATAGTTAGTGCTGCATATGACACCCAAGAGTAGGCCACGCTCTTAGATATCTGTTGTCAGCCATCTCACCCACCTTATCCACTGGATCCAGGAAAATTCTGTCTTTTTTCAGAATCAAAATGATCACCAAGGTAAATAATTTTTAAATTACTCAGGATTCTGGGACAGCCAGAACCCTACAGATAAAATATATTTTCAGGATTATTTTTAGGGTTACTTATCATAGATAATCCCTTGAGCTTCATTATAGTCATACTTCTAATTATAACAACTAGTGATTAAACTCATTCATTAAATTGTAGAATGTTACATAACATGAAATTTAAAATATTAAACCTGGGACTTTACTTTTTTCTCTCTAATATTCTTGCAATTGATTCAAATCCCACTGTGTATAAAGATATTATTTTTACTGCTGAGTAATTTTCCTTTATATAGACATATCTGGGCATATACAAATTCTACTCTATTTAGTAACTTTGTTTCTTTCAAATTTTGAACTATTTATGCTTTAATTTCCTTAGAAAAATATCTGAGGATAAAATTTTTATTATGCAGTGGCTATAGTTTTAACTTTACAAATTGCTTTCAAGGTACAAAATATGCATTGAATTTAAATTATTATATGTATAATATCCTGACTTTTCAGGTAGACACACAAATATACATGTGTATAAAATCCCCAAAAACATTATTGTGAAAAGTTGAAAAATTCAGCTCTATAGTTCAGTTTAGTATTGTAACTCATGCTACTTCGCTGAGAAGCCATATGGTACATTACAAGATGCTATTGGTAGAGAAATTGAGGAATTTACAAATTATTGTTATTGAAAGTAGCTTTAATTATAAAATTAGTTCTGAATTATATATTCAGGAATGATTTTATTTATCTAATGTTTTATACTATGAAAAAGTGTCAATAGGAAAGATGTAAAATCTTTCAAAGCAGATGAAAGCATTGACAAAAAGATATATAGTTGAAGATAAAAAAATGCATAGAAAATACCCAGAACAGAATTAATTTCTATTAATTAATTTCTTACTAGAAATAACACTGAAATGAAACACTTCTTCCTAGAAATAACAAGCACAAATTAGAAAGCCATCAATGCAACACACTGTTACTATCAGTGTTGCTGTAACTCAAACACAAAGACAGAGAAACTCTGGAAAGAAATCTGAAAGGAATGGATTTTCCCTATGCTTTACATAGATGTCTAATATAGAGTATTAGCCTAAATGATTTTACACCAAAAGAGAAAGTTATTCCATTTTATATCTTGATATTCTGTATTACATAAGAAGACTTACACAAAGGCTCTTATGATATTAATAAAATTATTTAAAACATTTACTTTAAAGGAATTAAACTGAATTTAAAGAATTATATATGCATAAAATTGTACATATAGACATGCACATAAACTAATTAAATAGAAAAAAATGAAGTAGAGCATTTCAAACTTTATTGTACATTTTTCCTATTTCCCTGCCCTCCCTGCAACCCCCACACCTCTGTGTATATAACCTCTGTTTCTATTTTTTGTTGTTTTCACCATTAATATATTCTTTCTTTCTTTGCTCTTCTACCCCACCTACTTACTGTTTCCCTTTAAACATTTTTTTCCTTTTGCACAGAACCTGTCAGATCTCCTAAACCTCATTTACACCTTCGGTTTTCATAGTAGAGAAACAATAGGATATTTACATATCTGTGTTCTATTTATTTCACTTTTGAGTATGGCCTTTTTTTAAAACTGTGTTGACTGGTACTTTTGAATATCAGGTTTGGAGGTGACTTCTCACATCAAGAAATGTACAATGCTCCTAATAAGAGATCTAGAATTTACCTCCTCTGGTATGTTGTGGAAGCCATGTTGCTGTTTATTGAATAAATCTGGGAGTGTAAGGCACCCCAAAAGTAATTCACTCTCTTCCCTGGGAACAAATGCTTCAGTTTTTCATTAATTATTCTGTCATCATTAGATTTCCCTAAAAAAGATGTCAAAGTTGCCGAGGGATTCTCATGAAATCCCTGTATTTTAATGAAATTTTTAAAAAAAGCATACTCTTCCACGCTTAACCTAAAGAATGGTGAGAATTTTATACTACAGTAGGGCAAATTGAACCCATTGTTTTATTCCTCAGTTCTTTACCTACACAATTGCAACTTTCTATTAATATTCTTTAGATAGAAGAAGCCAAGAATTGTAAAATGAGTCTGTGTTGTATTTATTTCACTTTTGATTATGACCTCTTTTTAAAAGAGATATTAAAGATACATCATCTTTAATAATCTCATTATGCATTGCACATATTCTATTTGAAGTGCTTTACATTCAGTAAGAAGTTAAATTCGATATTTAAAATAGCTCTGAAAGTAATATCCCCACTTAACACATAGTTCAAAAAAATTAAGTAGTAATGAATCAAATTTTACACTGAATTAAGACTCAGATTTTTTTTGTAAGTGGAGACTCAATACTGTTCTAAGACCTCATTGATAGGAGAAATAATTTGATCATCCAGAAGAGGAATATTATTCCCAATTATCTTCAGAGTCACATCTTTCACTTAATGTTATTAGATTTTCAACCTACCTTTATGCCTAAATTTTACTGTTAGTGTTGACTTGTAGTTTGTGAAAGTGAAATATAACTTAGAAAGACAGACATTACCATAACTGACACACTCACATATATACTACTTTGTCTGAAAGTGATTACAAAGGTAGAATTTCTAAAAATATTTCTGACAATTTTATCATCAAAGTATTATTTTTAGTTTATATATTTAGACTCTTCATTTAAGGGAAAGGAAGTATAGAATATTGTCATCATGAATTTATTTTGTAGCATATAAAATTAAAGGATTATCATAAAATTATCTCTCTATATCCATTTTATTTATTCAATTGGATTGGACTTAATTTTCACAAACACACAGAAGTAATAACTACTGCTTGGATTTGTTCATTATCTTTTTATTTAATGGTCATGAGTAAGTTTACGAGTATACTGCAATTCTGATTTTAAGCAAATTTCAATGTAAACAAAATGCAAATTATAACTTTTTTAAGTTATAAAAAGCATAGCAGTGTATCTTTTCTGGCAGAATTGCATAATGGAAAGAATTTATTGGATGACTAATGTATACACTGGCAAAAGCTGTGGAGGTTTTAACACTTTAATATTCTTTAAGATTACTTCTCAGTCTACCCAAGTTTCACAAAAATGGGCAAAGTCTTGAGTCCATGCTGCATGAACTTCGTGTTCATATCAATTATCTTTTTCCCCAAAGTTTCACAAGGATGATGCACACATAGACCCAGAAGGAGGCTACACACAGATTGGGTGGGTGTCATAATCTAAAAAACCCAGGCCGAGGAAACTTCTACCTCACTAACAATATTGCTAGCATACCCACCCAACATGTGTTCTGAAAACTTATATCCTGATGGTCAGAAAGAAAAGCTGTGGAATTCCCTAAAAAATCACACAATTGTTAGTTTTCAGGATGGCTGGCTGTGCAAACATTCATGATCAGCTAGACCTGCAACAAACAGAGATCCAGGATTTGCGGGAAAGACATGGAGAAGTGTCTGTCAACAGACGTGTATTTGATGATGCTTTTCTGGCTGAGATATAGTTCCAAATTTTAGTACCATCCCCTTAACCCAGTTTCCCATAGACAGTGAGGACTATGGTTATGACTGTTACCTGGACTACAATCCAAACTGAGCTAGGTCATCACAGCTTTCTCACCAAATGTGCTGGAGGAATCGGTAAGGAAAAAAAAAATATATATATAAATGTCATGTATGCACTGGGGACTACCAAGTATCATTTTTAGACAAATTTTACCTACAAAGCTGCAGAGATAAGAATGAAATATGCATGCAGGTGGAGGCACGTGCCTGTAATTCTAGCACTCAGAAGCCTGAGGCAGGGAAATCACCAGGATACATAGTGAGTTCAACCCTGTTCTGAGGTATGTGGTGAAACTCTTCTCAATAAGCCTCCAACACGAGACTAAAACAGGCAGAAAATAGCACTAAGAGATGAAAACAGGAAACTGGGTCTTGAACACTGGTTTGAGATTCCATGAGTCCCGGGTACTTTCCAGACTTCTCATTCTCCTCCTCTTTCTTCTCCTGTCCTTCCTCTTGCTTTTTCTCCTCCTCCTTTTCTTCCTCTTCCTCTTGTTCTTGTCTCTCTTGCTTCTTTCTTTATATGTACATAAAAGGGCTTAACTAAAACAAACAGTAGTTCTTGCTGCTACTTTTAATTCTTCAGATATTTTTCATCTCTCAATTTCTGTCCCAGAAAGGAAGATTGATGTGAAGGTGAATTCTTCTTCCAAATGCTTCTGAGTCTTAAGGTGGATTACAGAATAATGTGAAAAATTCCACAAGAAATATGTAATCAATTTGTATCACGAACAAACAATAATAATGAACCCAAACTGTAACTAGACATCAAATATGTTCACCTTTGAGTTCAGTCTGTAAACTGAGTCTTTTAAGTGATTTATTTCACTAAAGATGCTTGGTTTTTGGAAAAGTCTATAACTAACTTTTTTCAAAGATTATTACATTGATAGTAGAACAATTACACACAATCCACTATTGATAAAATGCAATTAAGTATAAATTTAAAAATTCAAACATTAAATTGAGCACATTGCCCATATAAACAGAGAATGTACTACACAATTTCAGTAACTCAGAGTAATTCTCGAGTTTGTCCATTAGTCCTACCCAATTATTGGATGGTGCAATGAAGTGAGGATTCTTATGATTCTTTACTTATTTATTTTTTCTTTCCCCAAGACCCCTGCTCCTCATGGAAAAACAGAGTCGAGAGTGACTGATTTTCTGGTCTCACTTCTCTCTCTCTCTCTTAGAAGCTATGTTGCAATACATTGTTCCTACTCTTAACCTCTGTTGCTCTTATCACTCATTATTTGATTGTGAAGAGCACAAATCTGTGCTTTGGACATCTAGTAGGTTTGGGAGTTATGTCTCTTCTCTCTATATCGTAATGTTCAGGAGAAAGAGTTCCAAAGATTGCTTGTCCACTCCTTCTTCATGAGATCTCATTCAGTCCCAAACTTCTCTGATTTTTATTCCAGTGACCACCCTGATTAATGACATCAGAGAGTTTATTCTATTTTCCTTCTTATTCCTTTCAGCAAATTATTATAATTAGCCATGTCTTTGTTACTTTTCTCATTGCTGAGACAAGATACTTGACCCCAAAAATAAAAGAGGGAAAGTTCTATTTGTTTGACAGTCCAGAGAGGGTACAGTCCATAATCAGCTGGCTCAATGGGAAGATGTTACAAACACTCAGTGTCCTTCATGGATGGCCTTATCCAAATGCTTTCTAGGGATCTAACTTATCTATCTACAGTGATGATATGTGCATATCTGTTGCTCTTTTACAGAGAATTATCTGTTAGGATAGTTAATTCCTTATTTTTATCATATGTCCTTATATATTTTATTTTATAAACTTTTTCATTGTGCTTATTAGTAATCCTTTAATAACTGTGTATTTAAAATATATTCTTAGTTTCTAAATTTATTATTCTCATTTGAGATGTTTATTTTGCTATCTGTTAATATACAGAATTTCAAAATTCAGCATAATAAATTGAAACAATATTGTCTTTTATGGTTTTGCTTTGCCTTTAAAAAAATTTAAATTTGTTTTTCCTACTCATATTTATTTAGATTATATAGCCTATTGAGTCTGTAAAGTACAAGTATATATTTACTTATATCATAAATATGTAGTTTTATTTCCTCTGTAAAGAATAACCAACTTTCTTAGTGCAATTTATAATCTCTATTTCCATATTAATATAAAATGCTGCATTTTCATATAGCACATTAACATGAAATGTGTATCAGACACCTCTGCCCAGTATTAGGAGACTATGGTGCCACAAGCTTCTTGTCTTTCTATAATTTGGCTGTGTAAATTGAAAGTAGTCTAATTAACTAAGTTCAGTTCCTGTCAAGATCAACTCAACTCCAGCTAAATTTCATCCCTTTAATTAGCTATTTGTTTTCTTCGGCAAAGATGTGATTGTGCCCTCATTCTATAGTACCTCCTTCTCCATACATGTAATCAGCCAGTGTCCCAAGGCCTGTCCAGCTTCTCCCTTTCCTATAGAAATGCACATCATTTCTTATCCCTGCTATCTTGATCAATCTAAACATGGGTTTTACAATGATATAATTTTAGAATGCAAATAAAAGTGTTCCTACACTTAATCTATTTCAATATTAATGAATTAATATATATTTTCTCTTTGTCTTCTTACAAAAATTTTAACAAAATTCGCAGATATAATGCATCCATTCACACACACACACACACACACACACACACACACACAAATGGAATTTAACAGTAATGTTGCTTTGGATGTACAAATTAACAATTGTTCTGGTATTGTTACTTTTCAATTTATTAAAATCTCTATCATTTTGGGGTAAAGCCTTGTCGTGTTCTCCACAAAATATCACACCTGTTTGGGTGCGTGTCATAGTTCACAGCTGTCATCTCAGCACTGGGGAGGGAGAGACAGAAGGATCGACATGGATGCGGAGCCAGCCTGGAATGTAGAGTGAGTTCAAGAACAGCCTGAACTGGGGCCGGGGATTTAGCTCAGTGGTTTTGACCCCTGTCTTGCAAGCGCAAGGGCCTATTCCCGGTAACCACATACAATACTGAGCATGGAAACTCAGTCTAGCAGCAATCAGCAACACATACCACAGTGCCGGGTGTGGTGGCTCACGACTGCAATCTCAGCACTTGAGAGGCAGAGGCAGGAGGATTGCTGTGATGTGAGTTTGAACAAAAACAGCCTGAACTGCATAGTGAGATATTGTTTCAAAAGATGTATACAGTGTTAATTATATTCAATCTTATTTTTCTTTCCTCTTCCCCTGGTTGTAATTTGAATTGTATTTGACATTTTCATTTGATACATTTTCCTGTTTATCTTACCATATATAAAATAATTATTTGACTATTTGAAATGAGCATAGTTATTGCTTTGATAAAATTAAAATAATGTCAAAGATAAAAAAGTTTGTCATAACATGACCAAATTCAGAACAGTACTGTCAATTACAAACATAAATTATTTATCTAGATAGAATGACTGAAATTCTCATGACTAATCCCTAATCTGTGTTCATTTTCTTTTGTTGTCCTAGTATCTGGTTTACTTTTTTTTGTTTGTTTGTTTTGTTTTGTTTTAAGGTTCTTTTTTTTGAGACAGGGTCTCGCTTTGTGGTTCAGGCTGGCCCTGAGCTCAGTCTCAAACTCACATCACAGCAATCCTCCTGCCTCTGCCTCCCAAGTGCTGGGATTACAGGTGTGAGCCACCACGCCCGGCACTGGTATGTGGTATTGGTTGCTGCTGGGGTGAGTCTCCACACCCAGTATTGTTATGTGGTTACCGGGGATTGAACCTGGGTCCTTGCGCTTGCCAGTCAGGCGCCGGAACCACTGAGCTATATCCCCGGCCCCCTGGTTTACTTCTTAATGTACATTTTGTAGTAAATTTTTCTAACATCAGAATCATGCATGTATTAAGTAATGTGGATTGAATTATCATACATGTAGGTTTATATACATTATGACCCATTTTGTCTTTAAGGCAATATTTTATTAATGTAGGTAAACTAGGAAATAATACAAATTCAAATATAATCATCTCCAGGGCAGTGCAAAAATTCCTTTTTAACAATCAGAAAAATATGTTGTTTGATACTTTTCTAAAAACGTTTGCTGTTTCAAAGGTGGACACACTTTTAAAATTAATAAGGTGATTCTTTTTTTTTAAATCTTTATTGGTACATTACATATACACATCATGATTGCTCTCCATAATGGAAATTTGTACCAGTATAAAACACAACTTAATTCTCATTTTTTCCCATAGCCCTACCCATCCTACCACCCCCCTATACACATAAAATTCGTTTCCTTTCTTTTTTGTTATAATCTCATTATTTTTCCCCCTTTACTCTATTTTACTTTGGGCATTTTCTATTTCACAATATACAACACACAATTCTAGGACTCATTTACATCTTTATTCTCTCATACCAGAGACTCTTTTATGCTTAAGGCAATATACATTTTTAAAACAATACATTTTACTATACACTGACTTGTTTGAAAACAAAGTTTCCCAATGAAACATACAGATACATATATTCATGCATATGTGCATGTGTATGTAGCAACATTTTCCTTTTCACTACATGCAGGATGACCGACAATGTTTTAGATAATCTAAATATTCTATAACTGTATATTTACGTGAAATATTCTCAAATGTAAGCACTTATCAAAAGTTATAGGGTTCAAACTTTGAGGGTGTATTTAGAGTGCTATTGAAAACTTATTTTATCATTGTGTATTTACACCACCTTTTTCCTATGTCTTGAATTTTGCATGAGAGTGCAGTGTGTTGAAAACCAAAGAGACACAAGTAGAGCTGGGTCTCCCCTCATGGTGAGGCTCACAGGGGTTGTGGGTGAAGAAGTGAGGCCATGTGGTTCAAACACAGAGGAAGGAGGCTCAGCTGAGAGCAGACTTTAATCTCCCTATGTATTTGGGGTCAGTGGCCAACTTGAAATAAGTGATTTTAATTCCATTAAACACTGAATTTGAAATAAAACTTAGCATGGTATGAACATGACTAGTCCTGATACTATAAAAGCAAATATCATTCTAAAAATCCAAGAGCCTCTGATACAATAGTTACAATAGCTTAATTCACCAAATAATATTTTGTAAAGAAATTTGCATTTTAAATTTATAATATAAAGGCTTAGGCCTAGAAATGTCATTTACATAATGAGATCAAGTTGACCCTTGTTTAATGACAGAGTCACTTCATGGAAAATTTAGTAAAATAATTGTATTAATACAGAATTTCAGCGTATGGTGCGAAATCATAGAGAAGTACAGAAATGCTATACCCTGTGTTTTCTTGGGATAAACTTGTGTTTTCCTCCTCCTCAATAATAAATGAGAAAAGTGAGAATATTTTATACATATACTATTGGCTTCTTCTACTAAAATTTTAAACAAAGGAAACCATGATTCTCTCTAATCTCTTCATAATTTTCTAAATTTTAATTTCATATTACGAAGAAAATCATACTGTAAATCAGAGATTACTTGCCTTCATTTTCCCTGAAACATTTTCAGATACCATAAAGGTAAGTCTGTACTTGTTTAAAATGTCTCCTATCCTCAGTAGGCAAATGGTTTCATGGGAGATAGAATTGTATTAGTGCCAGAAGTACCACGGAGACAGAAGTATTATCTACATACCTATTTCTATTTCCAGAAGACACACCTATTGTAAAAGGTAAAGTTTCTGGGGATATCAGGCTTCTGGATGGATACATACAAACAAAAAGATTGAAAAAACTCTTCAAGTTAGATCAGGAATCGCGTGGCTCCCTTCCATACCAGCATAAAAGAGAAAATCTCTTTTCTCTCCAACACCTGTGCAGTGTCCTTCCTGGCCTTTATCTCATCGGGTCTCTTGCAGTAAGACTAGGGCAAATGGAAATGGATTAATTTATTATTTATTGTATAAAGTTTAACAAATTTCTCTCTCTCAGTGAGAATGTTATACGTTATACGTTCAATGGTACACACAAAACCATTTTAAAACAACATAAATATTTGTAATTCATGAATTAAGAGGGTAAATTATTCTATAAAAGGGATGCTAGGAACTAAAAAAGATCCTCTATCATTTCTATCATTTCATTAGAAAGTCCCTTTGAAAATTCTTCCTAACATATGAGACAGAGAGTAAGTTTTGGGGATGAAAAATAAATGTATCTCATAAGATATTCTAACAGAATACAATGGTGCTGGAAATTTTTCTGTATATTTTAAGTAGAAGATTTTAAATATTGCAAAACTCTAGATAGTAAACCAAATGAGGGAAAAGTCATACATTCTAAGAGGTTCTCAATGCATATTTTCTGCTGAGATATAGAAATAAATCTATATTTTTATAATTATAAAAATTATAAAAATAGTAATATGCCATTACTTTTATTCTTTATACCAGGATCTTTGGTAAAAGTTTTCATAGAATTTTCAGTTACCTGTACATTTCTATAGTATTGATGTATTAATTTTCGCTGTTCGGATCTCACTTGAAGTTTTGATTCCCTGGCAAAATTTTACCCAAACATTCTTTTAAATAGTGCGCTAGATTGTGCTGTAGGTTCATACTTTGTCTTGTCTTTGCTAATAATGACCAAAATCTTTTCTTAACAGGTCAGTGTACCTCTCTCAGTGCAAGATCTGATATGACAAATAGCTGACATACATGTAAAGTAGTTTATTGTTAACAATTAGCACTGTTTTGCCCAGTCTACACTCAGTGCCAGCTTTGAAAGAACTGTTTGAATGAAACTTAGAGTTGTGAAATAACTTATCCATGTTTCCAGAGCTAGGGATTCAAGCCAAATCCTTTTCACTCTAAAACATAGTTTCTATTAATTAAACAAAAGGGCTTTGCCTGAATATCACTTTCAAACATGAGGATCATTTTAAATTATTCCTCTTTCTTCTTCATCCAGATTCTAATATCTGCCTTCTATTTTTATGGAAAATTTGTGTGCTTGTTTTGAAAGAAAATCTTTATATAAATTATCCTAGATACTCATACAAATATTTTAGCATTTTTTTTCCAGTGGGGCAGCTAAGTAAACATGAGTGATATCCTGAGAGAATTGCAGTGAGACTGACTTTTTTCATGGCAAATGAAGTTGAAAATTGCTAAACCCCAGACTTTGTTTCTTTCTTTTTAAAATTTCTACTTCTTATTTTTACAACCTTTTAATTTTATTTTTTCCCAAATACTCAAAGAGAGTGTAAAGGTAACATATGCCTGGCCTTAGTTGTCAGTTTCCCTCGGGTGTTTTCTGTCTTATTTGAATGTTGACCTGCAGGTCTGGAAATGAATGACTATGGGCCAAGGAAATATGAGCAAATGATACAAATCCTCTGAAACTAATTAAAAATCTGCAGTGTTGACATCTGCTTAATATACATTGTAATTCCACAAGTTGATAGTGGACTCCCTCCAAACAGCAAGGGTTTGATGTATCCTCTTTAAATGAAGTAATTATGAAGAGTACTGGCTCGGATGGAAACTTGGAGAACATCCAAATAGAGTCATAAAATGTGCTAATTGATACTGAGGATTAAAATGTAGCGCAAACCAAATTTACAACATTCACTATTTCAGAGTAGAAAGAACTTCTCTACTCCAGGGACCAAAAATGCTTTGAATGAGTATTAGCAAAATAAAATTTACCTGTTTTTCAAATCTTGCAATTCTAAAATATTTTAGACTACATTTGATTTGAGAATGTTATATAAGTGCTTAGTTTGCATTTTGAGCTAATAAATAAAAAGAAATCATAACATTTATATAACCAACTAATAATTTAAGGAATCTAATAAGATATGTCAATGATTTTATTAAGAACATAAATGTATTAGAACATTGTCAGACAAGTCATTGTATTAGAATTTTTTGTGATATTGGGATTGAGTACATTATTAAGAAAATAACCTCAATATGTAAATGATTAGATTTTATTTATCTTCCATTAAATATGTCAAAATTATATGTAATTGATGAATATAAGATTCTTGTGTATTGATTTGATTTATTTGTGTAAACCAAAAATATTCACGAATTGAGGTTTTACAATTAATGTTAAAATAAATTAACAAAAACTTAGTTAATTTTATTTATTTACTGTCACATGTTTAAAAATTAAATTGTGCAAAAATAAATAAAACACATTTATGTATAATTTGGAAGAAGATGGGCTAAGTAAAATAAGGTAAATTGAGATTCTATAAGATTTATTGTACAATTTTATGATGCAGTAATGAGAATTCAATATTTTAATTGCATATTAAAATTGATTTTATGTTTACATTGTTAATGAAAATTAAAGTAATTAAAATTAGAATCTAGACATTTGGAAATTTTAGCCTAGATATAAGGAACTGAGCATAAATATTTCAATAACAAAAGTAATAATTTATTTAATACACTTTAAAAGAAAATTTGTCATTAAGTTGCTTTTTTTGTATGTAAAATATCTGAACTATGTATAGAAGTATTTATCAATCATTGATGAAAGTGAGTTGCTTCCAAATTTCAGCTACCATGAATAATAATGTTATAAATGCTATTTGTAAATTTTTATGATCATTTATCTTTTATTTCTCTTGGGTGTGCACTATTCATACCCGGAAATTAATTGTTTAGTAATAGGATAACTATATTTAACATTTTGAAGAAGTATCAAATTGATTTTCAGTGTGACTTCTCCATTTTCAGTCTCACCATGAATTTAATAAGATTCCAACTTTGCAATAATCTTAGTGGCTACCATTTCTTTTTGGAATTGTCTCAAGTTCATAGTTGTGGAACGAAGCACTGTGATTTTGGAAGATTCCTCAATGAAAATTAATATTAGTATTTGTCAAATGCTTGTATATAGTTGAAGAGATGCCTCTTCAAATATTGTGATCATTCTTAAATTGTTCTGTTTTTTTAAACCATCTGGTTGTATAATTCTGTAGCTAATACCTAATAGAATTTTACTAGGTGAAGAAAATTATGTAGAATTTTGTTTGTTTCATGGCTGTAATAAATCAACAGGTTATTTTTACCTTGCTTTAAATTAGTTGTGGAAAGCTATTTATGATTATCTTTGGCATATATTCATTGCATGAACAAATCTACACTTATTTCACCTTTCCTATAAGAAATTTATAGAAATCCAATAATCTTATTGTTATGTTTAACAAAAGGAGTTTCTTATTTTTTATAATAAATGAGCCACAATATCTTTCTTAATTTCAAAAACCTAGACTTCTCTTGTACTATTGTCTTAAGTAATTTATAAATATGTTCTATTCTTCTTAGAGTTTTTTCTTTATCTCATAAATTTCACTCATATGTTCTCTTTTCAATTCACCTATTATGATGTTTTGCCCGATCTGTATTTCACTCGCACCATTTTCTCTATAACGTAAGTCTGCACTGGAAGCCTATTTAGTTTGAGTGTTGTCAGGCACCATGCAATGTCAGCCTTTTTTTGATCCTGTGCTGATTTTCATGTGATTTCATCAGCTAACTTTTGTCAAATTTTGCTGCCATTTCAAAATTGGTCTGCCTAGAAACTCTACCAGCATTTTTAGGAATAAGTTGTCCTTATTAATCTCCTTTAGGACATTCAAGAATTTAGAAATGCCCTTATCTTATTTTTATATTAGGATTTTTTTTCTTTTTTTGCTCTCCAAACAGTATTTTTTTTTAATCTTTATTGGTACATTGCATACATGCATCATGATTGCACTCCATAATGGGGATTTGTACCAGTATAAGACACAACTTAATTCTCATTCTTTCCCATAGCCCTACCCACTCTACTGCCCCCCTCCATATACATAAAATTTGTTTCCTTTCTTTTTTGTTATAATATCATTATTTTTCCCCCTTCACCCTACTTAGAGCATTTTCTATTTCACAATATATAACATACAATTCTATGACTCATTTACATCTTTATATTCTTATACCAGAGAAAAGATGTGATATGTACCTATCTGTGACCTATTTATTTCACTTATGAGGATATCCTCAAGGTATGTCCATTTAAGTAGAAATGATTCAAACTTATCATTTTTTATGGCAGAGTAATACTCCATCCTGTAGAAGAACCACAGCTTTTTTATCAGTCTCCAGTTGATGGACACTTGGGTTGTTTCCAAGATGTAGCAATCACAAATTGGGCTGCTATAAACATGGGTGCACATATGTCACTGTGATATGAGTCTTTTAATTCTTGTGTGTATATACCTAGCATGGTGATGGCCGGGTCAAATGGGACCTCCAATCCTAGCTTTTTGAGGAATCTCCAAACTGATCTCCACAGACAGTATTTTGTTTTGTGTGAGGATCTATGACTGACTGGTTCCATTTTTTTTCTTAGCTTTCTGTAATAAATTAGGATAAATATGGTGAGATAACAAAGTAGACATGTGTTATCTCTCTTTTGGAGGCTGTTAGGCTCTATTCAAGTGGTCAGTGGAGCTGTCCTGGTCCCAGAGTGATTCTCCAGGAAATACTGTACACAGCAGAGTTGCGCAACACAGATATTGATTAGAACATAAGGAATTTCTAAATGAAGAAAAGAAACCTCATTTTTAGAGAACAGTATGTTCTTTATTCTTTAATTACCTAATATTTTAAGTATCTTGAATATCACTCTGAATGCGTGTGAATACAAGCATTATATCTCCCACAATTCCAGGTGGTGGGGATGAGAGTGTGTGTCATACTAAAAGCACAGACCTATGTGAAATTCCTAAAAATCTCTCTAAGTCCTTGTGAGGCAGATAGATATATGAAATGAGACAAGGACGAAGCAGAACTCAGTCATCCATAAATTATTTTATGCAGTGTATCTTGCTTCCTTGATACTCTTAATTTGAACCAGATTCCAAGGTTACATTGGCTTGTTTGAGATTGAGAAATTATACTATTTTTCCTGGTGTACCTTCAATAAATTTGACATAATAGAATCATTCTCAATGCCTAGACACTTATTTAACTTGCTCTTTTTTTCCATCTTATTTGTTATTTAAATGGAAAAGGAGACCAGTGATTTCTTATGTATATATCTCAAAAGCCATTTTTACTAAAGACTTTGCTCTTTAAATTTACACTGCGTAGAACTCTTACATAAGGAGCTATACTTTTAAATTTCAAAAATTTTTGCCTTAATAACAAAATAAATTCTATAAAAATGAATATAAGTCCAACAAGTATTATAAATATAATCATACATTACTTAAACATTGTACTCTCTTAACCTTTTTAATTTTTATTTTTGTATTTTATTTGTAACCCAGATTGTAGCTTAAAGTAACAACATGTAGTGTATCTCAGTTCAATAACTTCATTCAATCTACAGTTCTGGAAAATACGGCCATGTTCATGTTTGTGTAGGAAAGAAGGCTATGGTCACATTCATCACTCAATAAAGAATTTGTGAACAAAAACAAAAATTTATGAATGCTTTTGTTTGTGAATCAAATTGTTTGCAACTAGAAGACATCATGAGCTAAAGTACTAATGTAAATGATTATAGGTAGCATACGGAATATATAGTTTCTCTAAGTAAATGCTTTGAATCAGTCTTGTCTGATTGAATTTAACTAACAATACTTATTAATGTCTACTGTGTTTTAAATTCCCACAGACTACTGGATACAGAAGCAAGTTTGGAAGACCCGGCACTTGGAATTTAAGGTATTTGAATACATTAATTTTCTGTATATATGTCTAATTTGTAGAGGAAGGGGTAAAAATCAATAGACAATGTACTCAGTTATTAAGAATTCTATTAATCTGAATTTGTTAAAAGGAGCAGACTAGAAACAAAACAATGTGCATGTTTCATATTTCTAGTTTTTGTGTATTACTAAATCCAGTGGAGAAGTAATGAGCGATGACATTATGGAAAACAACCCATGTAATTGCAATGGCGTTTTAAAATGCATTAGTTATTAACTGTTAAAAGACACTAAGTTTAATATCTGTATTACTATCCTTTAAAAATTATATTTGTAAAACTTGTTACAGATGTACAGTTATAAGGATATACAACATTAAACACTCACTTTCTGTTTAGACAAAAAGAGCATATTAATCCAAAGATGCCAATTAGAAGCAATAATCACTAACATAATCATAATGGCACTAAAACAATCACTTGAGAAGTAAAGAAAATTGATTAAAGTGATTGAAGACAAGGTGTTAGTCACACAGGAAGCTTTTAATACCTTCCACTATTCTAGATAATAAATAGTTCAAATCAATTGTGGTATGTGACTCCAAATCATTCAAATTCTGACACTACATTCTGACAATATTTGCTTTAAAAAATATACAGATGTAGGCAACTAAGTTCTACAAAAAAAAAAAAAAAAAAAAACTCACATGTCTCCATAATGGATTTTTTTTTTTCCCAAATAGGGGAATATAATGCATTCATCATGACCACATACTCTGGTGTGAAATTATTTCAATTCTATGTATTCTGTACATAATTAATATGATCTGAAACTAAATTTCTTACAAAATTAATGTGAAAGATTTGTAAAAGGAATATTTAAGGAACTACTGTACTACTACCAGTTGAATAGTTTTAAAAACTTAATATGCTAAGAAATTTACGTCTATCATTAAGTGGCTTATTGTTGTGCTATAATTCTTAAATAATGAAATGAAACTAAGATACACTTCACATTTCTATGAAACAAATATGAGGCAATATTAAAGTTGTTTATTAGTATTTTATGTCATACTTATTCACTTAAATCTACCTTAAATTATATCACTAATCTTGATGATGATCTTACTAATTTACAATCTTGAGAATCTATTCATTTTTACTCACTATTAATGAAAATGTGTATGTTGAGTTAGAGAGATTCTAAAATCTACCACTCTCCATTATTAGACATTTATGTTATTGTCATTTAAAAAAAAATTCCTCTACAATTTCACACCAAAACGTTTCTTCCTAGGAACTATTTTATACCACTCCCATCTACAAGGTCCTGTAGGTGCCACAGATTAATTTACACAAAATCTTTCAGCACATGAGTTGCCATATGATTTGATTAAAGAAAATAAATATTCTTAATTATTAATCACTTTTGTGTTCAAAGCAAAGGCATCTCCCATGCAGTAGTTGTAAAACATAATCTGCAAAGCAATTGGTGGCCATGTTTTCGCAAAAACAGCTTTAACAGAAATTAAAATACAGAAGTAAGAGAGTAAAATAAGGAAGAGTATTATTAATTTTACTAGATGATTATCTCTATTATCTCACAGTTGGTTCTGTGGGTGTAAAATTTTTAAGAATTTACTTTATTTTGCTTTGTGTTTTTTGCTTTAATTTTGTATTTTATTTGTAACACAGATCATAGTTTAAAGTAACAATGTATATTGATATCTGAGTATCTTAAGTTTTGATTATTTTGTGAAATTGTTCTAAAAAA
>PVIR01033285.1:0-17995 GCA_004026965.1 Petromus typicus | reverse complement strand
AGTACAACTTATGCTTATATTGGACTAATCAAGATTTTATATCAAGAGATATTTGATATAGAGGCAAATATTTAAGCAGGTGTACTTGATTCAGAACTTCTCTATACAAACATAATGGTTTTGTATGGGGAGAGCATAAAAACAAATTTCATAGTTCCTCACTAGAAACCTAACTGGATATAACAATGGGAAGCAGTAGACTTGGTTTGCAAACGTTATTCATCTTCATGAACTGTACACCGAATACCTGAAGGAAGTGCTATGCTCAGAGGTATTAGAGGTGAGTGTAGCTGCTCTTCTTCACACAGGTGACCCTTCCTAGTCCACCATTGTCCCCACAGTGCTCTCCTTTTGACAAGGTTTTCCCTTCTTCCCCCGATGTCCTCTTCAGCACACTTGGATTCTAACATGGTTAGATTCCCACACTCAGTTGTGATTTTCCCCTGGAAATCCTTTCATTCAACAAGATAGTAGGACTTCCATTTATGGATTACTTTTGGCTGGTTCCTGGCAGAGAGGCTGGGGGCAGTGGTGACAGATAGCCTCCTGGTTCCACTCTGCTGCATGGATCTATAAGAGCAAACAGAACAGCTTTCCCTGTAAAGACCCAGTCACATCTCATCTTTCCAGTGGAGTGTGAGTGACCACTCCCCCATTCCAAATCCCAAATCTTTCCTAGGGAAAGAGTCTCTTAGCTTCTCCTGCTTCTCCTCACCTTCCCATTTTTACCAGTGAGGCACTTTCCCACATTTTAAAAAATCTTTATTGGTACATTAAGTATACACATCATGGGCCGGGGAGTTAGCTCAGTGGTTCCGGCGCCTGTCTTGCAAGCGCAAGGGCCCGGGTTCGATTCCCTGGTAACCACGTAACAATACTGGATGTGGAGACCCACGCCCAGCAGCAACCAGTACCACATACCACAGTGCCGGGCGTGGTGGCTCACGCCTGTCATCCCAGCACTCGGGAGGCAGAGGCAGGAGGATTGTGATGTGAGTTTGAGGCTGAGCTCAGGGCTAGCCTGAACCACAAAGCGAGACCCTGTCTCAAAAAAACCTAATAAAAATATATATGTATATATATATGTATGTATATATATGTGTATATATGTATATATATATGTATATATGTATATATATATGTATGTATATATATATATACATCATGATTGCACTCCATAATGGGGATTTGTACCAGTATAAGACACAACTTAATTCTCATTTTTTCCCATAGCCCTACCCACCCTACCACCCCCCCATATACATAAAATTTGACTTTCCCACATTTTTGAGGATTATATAACACATCCAGCTTCTTGGTGAACTCATTCTGAACACATAAAACATTCTCTCCTCTAAGACGCTTTGTATGTTTTCCCACCCTTCTGGAAGCCTTCCTCATGTCAACCTGCTGCAAAGTAATCAGCTATATTTATAATACATGATTTTTTGTGTATGTTGATTTTTACTGTATAGTATGCATTCTTTTTGTAAAAATCTATATGTTCTAGTTTTTTGTTTTTAATTTTTAAAAAACTTAAAAAAATCTGTATGTATTTGTTATACATACTGTCACTTTCATTAAGGGAATTGGTATCAGTACATAATGTAATCTTGATTTTCCTTTTTTTCCCCATTCCTCCCTCCTACCTCCAATTCTTTTTTCCCCTACATTTACAAAAGTTCTGTTTCTAGTTTTTTCCTTCTATTCTGTTTTATTCTTTTCCATTCCTTTCCTTCCCTTTCCCCCTTCCTTGATAGACAGCCTCTTTAATAAATGCTTCTGGGAAAACTGGCTATCCACATGCTGACAGAGACCCATATCTCTTTTGGAAATGTGGCCATTTTCATGATTTTGGTGCCTATTCAAGATCAAAGGATGTTTTTCCATTTTCTGACATTCTCTTCGATCGCCTTTTTCCCAGTACTGCAGTTTTCAATATATAGATCTTTCACTTCCTTTGTTAAGTTGGTTCCTAAGTATTTCATTTTCTTGATGCTGTGAAAAGTTGTTACTTCCCTAATTTCTCTCTCAGCAAGTTTGTTATCTGTATGCAGGAATGCGATTGATTTTTGAACGCTGGTTTTGTAGCTTGCTGCAGGTCAACTTTGATTATTAGCTTTGGGAATCTTCTGATGAAGTATTTTTGGGACTTCTGTGTAGAGTATCATGTCATCAACAAGTAATAATGATTTAACTTCTTCCTTTTCTATCGTTATTCCTTTTATTTCTTTCCCTTGTCTAATTGTTTTGGGTAATAGCTATAGGACTATATTGAATAACAGTGGTGATAGTGGACATCTTTGTCTTATCCCTGATTTTAGAGTGAAAGCTTTCAATTTTTGACCATGTAGTATGATATTGGCTATTGGTTTGTCATAGATGATTATTTTTATCAGATTAAGAAAAAGACCTTCTATGCCAATTTTCTGTAGGTTTTCTTTTACAATCATGAATAGATGTTGGACTTTGGCAAATGTGTTTTCTGTGTCTATCGTGTGGTTTTGTCCTTAGATTTATTAATGTGGTGTCATTACATTTATTGATTTGTGTACACTGACCCATCCTTGCATCCCTGGGTTGAGTCCTACTTAGTTATAGTGTATAGTACTCCTGACAACTTCTGCATTCTGTTTGTCAGTATCTTCTTGAGAATTCTTAGAACAATATTCACTAGATAGGCCTGTAGTTCTCTTTTTTTGGCTGTATACATTTCTTGTTTTGGAGTCAGGGAAATGCTTATTTCCAGGAATGAGTTTGGGAGTATTGTTTCCCTTCCAATTTCATTAAGCAGATTGAGGAGTAGTGGCATTAGATCTTGTCTAAAGTTCTTGAGGAATCCAGCAGTGAATCCCTTAGGATCTTTCCCCTGTCATGAGCTCTGAGGTCAGAAAAAGTGCAGATTGCCCCTTTTTTATTCTGCATGGAGCTCTGCCTCTTCACTCTCTGTAAAGTTTTCCCTTCAGATTCCTTCTGCATCCTAAGAATCCACCAGTTAGTGACCTAATTTGGTGCTACATACCTTTAAACCTATCATCACATGCCTCCAGAATCTCACCTATGAGCTATGAAATTATGAGGCTTTTGGAAGACATATAGATGCAACACACGACAACCTCCTTTAAATGACCAGGTCTTTCCCTTTGTTAGCTGCCATCTTCCCAACCCCAGCCAGAAAACCCTCAGGACTGAGTGCAGAGTCTGATTTCTTAGAGCTTTCTTCACCTCACACTGACACTCAAAGGGTGCTTGCCAACAATTGGCAAGAAGAACCTGTAAAGAAGATCAATCAGTTTAGATATGTAAAAATAATTTTAAAAACTATGCTAGTAGTGATATTAAAAATGACATTTAAAAAGTTGGAAAAAATGTTGACATTTATGTCAGAAAAAATTCTAAGCATAGACGATGCCATTCTGAATGCATAGGAAATATTCAGACACACCCAACCTTTTCCCATTCACAGACTACAGTCACAGACCTAAGTTGTCATCTTTGTCACCAGCAGCAGTAGTAGGAACAGCAAGTAATATCTCTCACACTGAGCATCTCGCCTGCACTGACCGTTGTCCTGAGGGCTTTCTGGTTGGTAACTCATTCAACTCTTCCAGCAAACGTTTGAGAGACAGAAAACAATGGCCTGACTGTGTACACTGCTTCCAAATTTATATGTTGAAACTCTAACCTCTAAGGTAATAGCCAGAGGTGGGTCCTCTGGGAAGCACTCCTCCTGAAGAGATCTCGTAGACTGAATTATTGTCTCCACAGGAGACCCTGGAGAGATCTCTCACCCCTTCCACCATAAGTGCAATGCAAAGACAAGAGTGGTTAGAGCGGAAGCTGGCCCTCATCAGACGTAGAACCTGCTACATCCTTGACCTTGGACTTCTTAGAACTGTCAGAACTAAATTTTTGTGATTTATCAGCCACCTAGTTTATGGCATTTTGTTATAGCATCTGGAACTGAGATTGAGGGATTCTATTTTCCCTATATTACAAGTGAGACTATTAAGACAAAAAGAGGCCAGCATCTGTATTGCCCGCAATTATTCAACCAGAAAGTGGCAGAGCTAGAATTTAAACCCAGGGAGCCACGTACTTCATTGCTTTCCTCAAGAGGCAAGAACAGGGGATTAAAACAAATAATAAAACCACCCAACGAAGGCATACACGCGTAGTCCAACTTACTAATGCACTAAAAATTAGTGCAATAATGACATGTAATTTTGGTTAAAATGTGAAATTTCTGCAAGATATTAGCAAAGAAGGCTAGACTACAGGGAAATGTTTCCGCAAGACTATAGTGGGTTCAAATTTTAGATATAATAAACATTCAAGTTGAAAATACGTTTTAACATTTCAATTTTTAAAAATTTATGGAAGAGAATCCTCAAGATGTACGTAAAACTGGCCCTTCAAGGATAAACATTACAGCGATTAAACGAGGCTGAGGTAAAAGCCAGGGACATGGATTTTAGCAGGCACAGCCCCTGGCTCAGGAGGTGGCAGTCAGAGAGCAACAGCGGACCTGCAAAAGACACAAAGAACCGCAAAAGAAAAATAACCAGAGAGCTCCCTCAGGCCCGCGGGTTTCTCCGGGCTGAGTCCGCGGAGCGTCCCGCCCACCGGCCCGCGCGCTCGCACCGCGCTGTGACCGCGGCGAGGAGGACGCGGGGCCGTCGCCCGCGCGGGGACTTCAGGACGCGCGCCGCGACACGCTGTCCCCGAGCCCGCAGCGCCGAGCGGACCGGAGCCGAGAGGCCGCGTCCGAGCCGGGGCCCGGCGGCGCCGAGGTGGCCGGGCAGGTGCCCGCGTCCCCCGCAGGGTCCGGCATGGCGCGGCTGGGCGCGGCGCCCTGCGTCTGGGGCTGGCTCGTCCTCCGCAGCTGCCTCCTCGCCGGAGCCCAGGTGAGAGTCCAGGTGAGAGCGAGCCCAGGTGAGGGCGAGCCCAGGTACGAGCTCCGAGGTCCGGGGAGGGAGAGGCCGCCCCGGGCCGGGAGGCGCAGAGACTCTGGGTCAGGAACGCGACGCTGGAAGTACAGGAACTTTTCTTCCCCTTGCACCTTGGGATACTCGTTTAAATAATTGAAATTTCTCTCCCCTGACGGCCCTAGATCACCTCTGTTGAAAACTTAAAACTTCGCGTGGCCCAGTGTCTGAAAGGGTGACTGGCTGGCTGCGATACGGAGTCGCGTGTCCCTGCAGCAGAGTAGAAAGAAGAAAGACGCCGCGTTAAGTGCAGCTCGGTCATTAGGAAAAGGAGTGGTTGTGGTTTTCTTGTTGTTGATACCGTTTAGGGATTTTTCTGGGCGGCCTTTCACAGTGAATCCTCGGGAATGCGCAAGATCTAGTTCATCTGGACTTTTTCTTTTTTTTGAATGAAATAAAAATGTAAGATTTACAATCAGGTTTTCAGCTGAGCCAGAAAGATGCGTGCAGTGTTTGAGTGTCATGCAGTGGGATGTCGCGAATGTGGACGGACTCAGGTTATTTCTCCGCTCTGCGGTGGAGGGCGCACCTGGACCGTAACTTCAAACCCCACCGTTGGTTTTTAGGAGTCTTACGCCGAGATTTACGTCCTGATACCTATTATAAGAAATAAAACAAGGTTATTTGCTTTAAAAATGATTATGTTAAATTTTAATTATTCTAAAAGTACAATTTAAATAATTGACTTGTCGTAATTATAACTATGCGACTTAAAATTTAAGAGGGACTTCCAAAGGGGAAAGATACCTAATGTATCCAGGAGGCTTCGTGTAGACTTATCTTCTTTAAAAATAAAACTCTGTGCCATATATTAACTAATAATATTAACTATAAATGCTTAAAAGGAGAGTATGCTCAAAGTCATCAAGTTACAAGAATAATAATATGATTGTATGGGAAAAGTCCTCAAGAATTTGCCAATGGATTTGCATGAGAGTAGCAGAACTTTGCTGATCTCTAGTGTATTTCCTACCTCACTGTCTCATAAAAACACGTGGATAAAATGATTACAGTCCTTGTATAAGAGGCAGATGAACTCTGGCCACTTATTTTATGCAGTGCTCTGGATTACTTCTGTTAAGGAAATGGTGAGATGTTGCTTAGTACAACAAAGAAAAAACATAGTGAAATAGTGGATGGACTATTTCTTTTCCTTTCAATGAAATAGGGGGCTGAATACCTTGCCTCTTTACTGCGTATGGCAGTCTTCCCACCGTGGCACTGCGGGCATTTTGAGCCATGAGAAGACTGTTTTAAACGCTGTAGGTCTCTTGCCTTGCACTCACTAGAAGCCGGTGGCATCTCCTTTGTCCCCCGCTGTGAACATTTCTAGATCTCTCCAAATGTCCTTCCAGTGGCAAAATCTGTCCTCATAGGGAAGGATTACTTTAAACTGACTTTCATTTACATTTATAGATTAAAAAAATCTGATAAAATGACAGTTTGTGATAATGCATTATATATATCAGATGTTTTGAACTTTAAAAGCTGCAGGTCAAAATGATTTATATTGACACATTTACACATTCTCAGGTCTTCTTTTCTTTCTTTTTTTTTTTTTTTTTTGAAAAAGTCATCCTGAAATACGATTCTTTTAGTTTTATAATTCTTGGCTCATTTATTACCTACTCTGGAATTCCATTATTTAACTTGGAGGAAAAATAGAGACTAAAAATACATTCTGGTATCATTTATCCGAGATGTTTGTTGCTGATTTTATTAACTCAGGTAAGAGAAACAAATTGTATAAAATGATCCAGTATCAATTTATTTTGAGAGAGTCCTAGTTAATGATAAACATAGTCCTATCTAGACATGTATTTAAAAATTACGATATATTCATGGAGGACTAAAGAGGAGGTTTCCAAGTAGAATGAGCTGGTGTAGAAAAAAGTGTACAGTAATCAGCAAACATTGGGTTACATCTCAAAACAGTTACCTAGATCAGTGCTGATCAGTTGTGGTAAAGAGCTCTGTGGCTTTTGTGTGGTAAAGACGCTGCCTGCGCCTCATACACATGTCAGCACCTGTGGGTTTGTACAGCAGATGTCACCCAGCAATGCATTTCCGGATGTCGTATTGGCACATGGTAATGAGGACCTCTATGTAAATACGGTGAGCCTTTCTCTAAAGTACCCCTGGGTCCTTCTAGAAACAGACCTTGAAATGGAAAAGGTTAAGAGAGTATTGTGTGTATGGGGGAAGGGTAACACTTGTGAGAGACAGAATGGTGAGGATACAGGAAGGATTGCTCAGGGGGAGCCTTGGACCAGCAAACCAGCTGGACAATGTTTTGGCCAACTCAGTGGAGGCTCTGGACACAGGCTGCCAGTCGAAGGAGTCGCCTGGGACAATATTAAGTGTTAGTCTTTCCACTGAGCCATCAGCTGGAGGCAGCTTGGAAGATTGTAGAGGTGGCTCCAGAGCCGAGACAAGATGCTAGAGAGCACCACAGCTGGCAGCACTCACCTGACAAAGGAACAGCTTTTTTTTTTTTTTCTGAAACAATGATCTCCTCCTGGCTGCTTCCCTTACCACATTACCAAGAACTGACCTGGGTTCTGCTGGTCCTGAGCATGGGACAGACCCTTCCTGACTCTGCTCCTTGGCCATGAATGACTGCAGCTGTCAGACAGTCGGTGTGCTGGGGAGGAATATTAACCAGGTGGGTCCAGCCTACCTGTGCTGTGAGGGCTGCATGAAGCCCTGGATAGCTCACGAGCTTTTACGCTTGTGTATTTTTATCAATGTTTTTCATGACTTGGTGGTGCTGTGCCAGACTCCAGAGTGTGTAAGCAACAGCCGAACACCATTGAGGTGAGGGTGCTGTGCGGTGCTGACTCCGTCTCCTCACCCACCCTGCACAGTCACTTTACACTGCCTTCTTTCCAAAAATGTTATAAAGTATTGAAAGTGACAGAAGGTTTGTTACTTATTTACTATCTTATATATTTCACATGTAGCCCCAGACAATTCCTCTACATTCAGTGTGGTTCCGGCAAACCAGAAAGTTGGACACCTAAGATACAAAACTCCCTGAACCTCACAGAGTGAGCATGACTCATGGACATATGCACATTCTGTATGATGCCGTGTAAGCAAGAACCAGGCGTACATGCTGTTTGCCAGTTCTAGCTCAGTTTTTGCCGTGGGAAAGGAGCACTGGCCTGAACCGGAAGAGCTCACTCACATCCCTCCACAGACACTCTAGGCGCCATCTTTCTACTCTTATGTCCTCTGGGTGGAGCGATGAGATTGAGCTCTACTGGACTTCTAGCATGAAGATTCAGTTTAATGGAAAATCTTTTATGGAGTGGGAGAAACGTGGCAATTTGTGATGCTGTTTGTTTACTAGATGTCAACTACTGTGTTCTCTCATTTAATTCTCACAGAAACTTTAGGAGAGGTGCTGTAATTACCTATACTTTTATGAATGAGAATTTGGGACCGAAGCCAAGGCCCACATCCGACAGCAGAGCAGCTGTGATTTACAAGCTGGCTTCCTCTTTCAGTGTCCTCCCTTTCTAATGGTGCTTTTGTGGTGGAGATCCGTTGGGCACCGTTCAGTTAAATTACATTAGGGGATTCTATTCCATGGAATTTCTCAGGTTGGTCTGTGATGGTCATGGCAGCCTTTCTGTGATGTTAGGGAATTGGGCACAGTCTGAATGTCTGTAATGAGGTGTTGTATAGCAAAATTATGTGTACATTTACCAGCATGATGAGATCATCAAAATAGGGTGAGATACGATAGAGGAACAATATATGTATATTATCATTTACATTTGTTTAGATACATACACACAAAAAGCAATGCATATTGAATAAACATGTTTAGATAAAATATATGTATGCATGTATCTCACATCAATATTTGCTAATGAATTAGAAGTGTGGGCTGGAGACAGAAGGGGATGAATCAATAGAGGGGGTAAACCTACACTTTCTACCTCACTCAGCCTCTTGTGTTAGTTGCAAATTGTGACAATAGATGGAACTCTTGTTAGCTTTAAGTGTGACAGCAGTCCTAGGATGAAGGCATTTGTCTGAAACTTGACTGTATTTTGTCTCTCATTGTGTTTATTGCCATAAACACTGTTGTAGGTAAATAGTTGATAGCTGATTTGGTCTCTTGCTTTCCTGTTAATAGCCAGGCGGTATCCCTTTATTACTTTGTGTCCCTAGAGTGTGAACTTTCTTGGTGGCTGTACTGTGAGTCTTCTCAGCCCAGGTAGCGGAGAGGCGGTGAGATGGAAGGAGACCAGATGCAGTATTTTTATTGGCAAGAAACAGATTTGGGTTTCATATCCTTAGAACTTCAATTCTACATGAAGAAACATCAAACATGTTTTCCACAGCCATGAGTTCCACTTATTTTCCTGTCTCTGGTTTTGCTTGTTTTGTTACCTACTGGAACATATCCTCATCCTTTCTCTCCCCTGTTTTGTTTTTGCTTTTTCTATTGACTATTCTTTAAAATTTTCATGGCCTTATGATTTTTGGCAGCTAATCTCATTTATTTAAGTCAAATTCCTCCACTGTGAAATGAGGGTAATAACAATATCTACTTGTAAATATTGAGTATTGCATTTAAAAAATATACACACAAGCAGAAGCCTTAAGAGTTTTGAGAATGATGATGTCAGCTTTTTCTTGTTTTTTCTAGTAACAGATTGGTCAAGTGATAGTTAGTTTGAGCTTACTTCTAAATATGACTGGAAATAATAGAAGGCTAGAACAATGTGTGTATGTGTGTGTGTAAGAGAGAGGCAGAGAAAGAGGGAGGGAGGGAGGGAGGGAGAAAGAGAGAGAGAGAGAGAGAGAGAGAGAGGGAGAGAGAGAGAGAGAGAGAGAGAATATTTTCAAGACTACGTCCTATCCATACAGTGACCATACAAAGAAGTGATACCTGCTTGCTGGCCACACAAATCTCAGACAGACTAATGTTTCTGGAGTACTTCTGTTTTAGTAACTAAAAACAAGTTGGCAAAGTGTCCTGCATAGGCCCTCTTCCATTGGCTGATGGAATTTTAGAGGCTCCAAAGAACATCAGATCTCTCTAGAGTGGGAGGAGCTGTACAAATAGTGAAAATTAGGATTTTGATATGAGACTGAATCTATGTTTGTTTCTTACATTCTAGCTGTTACTTAACATTTCAAAACCATATGGATTTTTTCTCATTCTGAAATGAGGGAATGACCTAATATCACAGTCATCACATCGGTGTGTGGTCAACAATAAAGTCTTAGGAGGACCATTTAGAGTACTGCTTGTGACTGAGCATGCTCACTAGTACTGTTAGCTTCATTGTTGACTACTGTCATCATTACCATCTTTATCATAATTTCTATTGTCTGTAATAGATGAAAAGTGTTTAATTTCCCCCTCTTTTATCCCTGTGATGGTCGGATGGAGTGTAGCTTGACTGACTTGCTTCTGCCTCTAGGAGGGACTGGGACAACTTGCCTCTTGTTGTTTAGTTACTGCTAGTAAGGAGAATATTATTATTTGTGAATTGATTTATACCTATAGTTATCCATGCTACCTGTAACTATTATTTTTTTTATCATTTTTTTAACCATGTTTCATTAGCTGCAATACCCAGTACAACACTGAATGGTAACAGTTATTGGGGTAATCTTACATTTCTTTTTTTTGATGAGATTGCTCCTAGATATTTATCATTAAACATGATGTATGCTCTAGTTTCTAATAGATGTGACACCACTGCCAACTTGTTAAATTATTAAATGTTAGGCTAGTGTAGAAGTTTTCCATTGCAAAATGCATGCTTTTTACTTTAAGTTGCAATGTCATTTCTTTAAAATAGGTCACATTAATTTTATTGTGCTGCCATCACAGATAAGGGGCTATCTGGGAACAAAAGCTGATTTTTAAAAATTGAAATCTTTATTGGTACATTACATATACATTCCATGATTACACTCAACAATGAGAATTTGTACCAATATATGACACAACTCAATTCTCATTTTTTTTCCCATAGCCCTATCCACCCTACAACCCCCACTGATTTTTAATCACCTTTCTATAGTGTAGGGTACCCAGAAGATATTCAATAAATATTGCTAAGTATTTGCATGATCATATTTTGAAAGGTTAATATATGTTCCTACTTGAATTAGCATATAAGTAAGATATTCTTATTAGTAATAAGATAAAATTTGATGGCAAATTAAAATATTCAATAGAGAAAAAGTCCCTTAATACTTTCTATCCACGTATGTAAGTGGCAACAATTGGAATAGACTTATACGTGTAATTTATACTTACCTGAAGGTAAGTTTTTATCTTGCTTTACAAAACCATTTACATCCCACTGTAAATTTGCTGAAATTTCCTAATTAAGCATAACTATACTATTCATTACTTCCTAATACTCATGATGAGGCTACCTCTGTATTCTGAAACAAAGGTTTATGAATGTTCTAAAATAGAATTTTTTTTTCTCTGAATGCAAAAGTTGTTTAAAAAATGAATCTGAAGGAGCTTTGTGGGCATGAGCTGTGTCTGTGCTTGCATATTCTGCCTATGCCACTGGGAAAAAAACACTCAGGAAAGCACCCATGCATAAAATGAATGCCAGAGCTAAAGTTCTCTCCCTCTGCCTCCCAGTGTCTTGTTTTCTAGATGAATAGAGTCTTTAATGTTACTTCCAAGCTTTTGGTGATCATGTAAGCAAAACTTAAGTACAGTTTTCATGTTGATGAGTTAAACTTAGTGGTCTCTCAAAGCTGGAAAAAAACTTGAATAGACTAATGGGGCTTCTCTGCAACCTCAGAAATGCTTCTATTTTCCACCATTATAATTGTATGTGGTTAATGACATTTTGTTTGTTGAAATTGTTAACTTTTAAAAAATTTAAATCTTTATTGGTACATTATATATACACATCACAATCCCACTCAACAGTGAGAATTTGTACCAGTCTATGACACTACTTAATTTTTCTTTTCTCCATTACCCTACCCAACCTAACCCCTCATGTACAAGAGGAAGTGGAAAGTGGAAGCTCTCTGAGGACTCTGCATCTCAGTCATTCTAAGCGCCTACACAAGAAGATACTACTTGTCAGTCTAATACATTTTATTGAATTGAAAATGAGAATACCTAGACAAATGTTTTTTTCTAAGCTTTGTTTCTTTTTTTTTAGCCATCACATTTTTTCTTTTCCCTAGTTACACCCCATTTCCCTTTGAATATTTTCTGAAAATGTTGACTTTCAAAAATAATACTCAGGGTTGAACTCGATACTCAAGTTTGAGCCCCACTTGAATGATTGAGACTGTCTCAAAACAAAATTTATTTAAAAAAATAAAAGGATGGGACATAGTTCAGTGCAAAGGCCCCCATAGGGCTAGGATTATTGGCACAGACCAGTGTGCTTGGCTCACTGAGTTTTTTTCTTTTTCTGTTTCTGATCATTCATGGAAACTATTTTAGGAGCTTGATGCGTGTGTTGCACTTTCTGGCCTATGTATTGGGCAGATCTGCTATGTAACTGATTTTTATACCCATATTCTACCATATTGCCTGTGGTGTCTTGTGCTCAACATTTCTCATTGCCAACCTAACATAATCATAACTTAATTAACATAATTATGCCAACCATAATAATTAGAGTAAAATAAGGAAATGACCAGAGAAGTCTTTTTTTTAAAAAAATAAAAAGGTGCTCTCCATTTATCATTCTTCTAAGTCTTCTCCTTTTCAATTCAATAAAATGTATTAGACTGACAAGCAGTATCTTCTCATGTAGGCACTTAGAGTGACCGAGACAGAGTCCTCAGAGAGCTTCCATTACAGAGGAGGGCATGGTCTGCTTACCATGCGAAGATGAGCTCTTGGCCTCTGCTCCCAACTTTTCTCTCACTGGGAGAGTTTTCCTATTGTGTTTTGTCTGTCACTGACTCTTGTGTGTGTGCAATATGGATGGAATAGTCTTTTTCTAGTTCTATGATATATGCTATTGGTATTTTGATTGCGATTGTATTAAATCTATATAGTAGTTTTGGAAGTATGGTTGTTTTAACAATATTTATTCTTCCTACCCAGGAACAAAGGATATTTTTTGATTTTCTGGTTATCTCTTCAATCTCCTTTTTCAAAATTTTATTATTTTCTTGTGGAGGTCTTTTTAATTCATTGGTTAGCTTAACTCCTGGTTTAATTCCTCTTGTTGCTACTGAGAATGATACTATTTTCCTAATTTCTTTCTTAATGAGTGCATTCCTGGAATAGGAGTAGAAACCCTATTGATTTTTTTTTTTTAGCTTTTTAAAATTATCTTTATTGGTACATTATGAATACATATGATAATCGCATTCAACATTAAGAGTTTGTACCAGAATATGACATGATTTGATTCTCATTTTTTCCCTTTTCCCCCGAAACCCTATTGATTTTTGTGAGTCGATTTTGTTTCTTGCTGTCTTGCTGAACTTAGGTATTAAATCTAGAAGGTTTTCTTTGGTGGATTTTTTTGATCTTCTGTTGTAGAGGATCATGTCACCGGCACATAATGATGATTTGTTTTCTGCCTTTCCTATATTTATTCCTTTAATTTCTTTTACTTATCTGATTGCACCAGCTAGGTTTGAGTACTGCATTGAATAGGAATGGTGATAGAGGACTTCTTCCTGATTTTAGAGGGAGTGTTTTCAGCATTTTCCCATTTAATATTTCTTATAATAAATGTATAACACTAGTGTTAAATGTTAAAAGCAGGAAGCTGAACAGGAGGATATTTGGAACCATGATCTTAAGTAAAAAATCAGATGCATAAGTTCTCAGCAGTGTCACCACATATGCAGTTGTCTGTGGTCAGCCAAGATGTAGAGCTGTTTCAACACGAGGATCTCTCATCCTATCCTTTGTAGCCATTATCCCTTTCTCCTTTTCTACCGTCCAGCACCTGGCAGCCAGTAACCTATCCTTCACCTCTACAATCATGATCTGACTCAGAAAAATAAAGCATGCTTAGTTTCCAAATGGTGACTGGAGCTCTAGAGTATCTATAGTAAATTAACATGGAGTTAAAATCAAAGAGAAAAAGATGCATAATGGATTTGAAGGGTGATAGTTCAGTGTGATCACATTTCTCCTGGTGTTTAACTGCCTCAGAGCCACACTAGAGACAGAGTGCTTTATTCTTGACTCATCTTTGGTTTGCTTCTTGCAGGGACACAGTGCTGGAATTTTCATAATCTACAGCCCAAGTGCTAAACAAACTACTCTTCAGGCATAGCTCAGAGTTAAATGCATTTTGTGAGAGGATTAAAAATACAAGAAACCCAGGCATTTTTCTGTGTAAGTGCACATGTTTGCTTGTGTTTGATGGGTATTTTATCTATTTTCATTTGTTTTATGTTGAATTAGAAAAGGAGAAGCACAGAAATTCTTTTATGGTTGATGATCTGATTAAAGGTGGATGATTCCATATTTTTTCTGAAGCAAATCAGTTTATAATACCAGATTTCTCTTCTCCATTTCAATATTACCAACAATAAATTTTAAATAGTTAAAATTATGTATTGATTTTGAAAGTTCTTCACTGGCACAGAAGCCTCAGTCTCCTGGCTCCCAGGGAACCGCAGTCCTGAGAGTGACATGTAGGTGGCATGTAAGGAGGTGCTCTTATATCTGTATGACCTTTGGGACGCACGTGAAAACATGCACTAGAGCACTAATAAATCTGTTTGGCTTTTCAATTCTACAGTGTATGAAAACTCTTGAATTTCATGCAAATGCATTTCTTTTTATAAATGACCTCACCTATCTCCTGGACCATGAAAATAGTATAGCCAGCAATATTAAGGGTTCGTCAACGATACAGAGCCAGTTGGATATAGTTGCAAAAATTGTTTTGAGGAACAATCGACTGACACACCGTGAAGGCTGAATAGCAGCAGGATGTGCAGTCTGTCTGGAGTCTTGGAGACCCAAGAGAGCAGGCGGTGTCATTTAGTCCAAACTGAAGTCGGGAGAACCAGGGGAAGCTGCCGGTTGCTTGAAAAGATGTTCGACCTTAGGCAGTGAGGAGGGAGTGGGGAAGAGGGGAAGAACTTGTGATTTTTTTTCTTCTTTTGTCTTTTATTCTTTTCAGACCTTCAACCATTTGATGAGGCCACCTGCACTAGTACCTTGCAAGCCAAAGGAGTGGGCACCTGGGGCTTTGATAGGCTACTACAGGTGTATGTTTTGAGTTTTGACTCTCATTCGAACTCTTCTGGGAGATCAGAGGAGCACTTTATCCAGGCTTGCTGAGGTGGATTTCTAGATTCTCTATATGGCCTTCTCTGGTGTGGGCTGGGTGTAAGACCACTGTTGTTTTTCTGTGGTGTTTGGCTTGAGTCAAAGTGTTAGTGTCTAAAAGTTTTCTGTTTTGACAGCTGCTTTATATTGTTGATGGATGAGTCAGAAAGAAAATCCAAGAATTTTACTTTTTCTAGGATCTGAGGTTCCTAATTCTATTTTTTTCACTATGGTTCAGAAACTTCTTAATGCTCACCCTATATACAGTGTAATATTAAGGCTTGTAGTTGTACTTGTCAGGAATAGAAGAAATTTTTGTGCCAGAACCAGTAGTTCCAGAATGCTTCTTTTTATTTATACCTAACTTATGGATTCATATTTACCTAAAATAGAATAAACTTGAACATTATAAATAGGAAGATTCACATATTATGATGTAGCAAGTAGTATCTATAATAATAACTTCAGGAAATTCTAATAAAATATATCCAGGGCCAGGAATTTAGCTCAGTGGTTCCGGTGCCTGCCTTGCAAGCACAAGGGCCCAGGTTTGATATTCAGTAACCACGTACAAGAGTGCTGGGTGTGGTGGCTCATGCTTGTAATCCTAGCACTCGGGAGGCAGAGGCAGGAGGATTGCTGTGAGTTAGAGGCTGAGCTCAGGGCCAGCCTGAATTACAAAGTGAGACCCTGTCTCAAAAAAAAAGAAAAAAAAAATCCAAATTGGGGTTTCTTTTAGACATTAAATCTGTCACATTGGAACTCAACATTCTATTTGAAATCATAATGATCCCTTTACCAGGCTACATTATCAACACCTATTTTTCAAAATGTAATATTTTGAGTACCATTGTTGCTTTTGGAGGTAATGTATGGAAAAACTGCTGTTTAACATATACTATCACTTTGATGTCATTCTGTGGTAAAGAACAAGTATCTATAACAAAGAAAGGAGAGAATGTGGCAGAAAGGATACATAATGAGCACATGAGTACATTTGCTCTCTCCCTGGAAATGACTAAATTGACTAAAGATCAATTTAATAAGACAAAAATTAATGCATTCATATCAAATTTACTGCTAATTGAACTCTTCACATTTTTTAGAACAAAATATAGGTAGAAGCTATAATGTATAGGATGCTTTGATTCCAGAAAAGTTTATCCCCATGAAAAGGCTACACCTCCCAAGATAGAATTAAATATATTTAAGTAAAGTTGTACAAGGGATAATTTGCACTGTTCGTATTTGATAATGAGGTCACATTTCTCTGAATCAAATTTATAGTTTTGCAACTTGCTTAGAGCTTATCTAGTGTTGAAGTAAAGAAAAGTATTTAAATGAGAAAGCAGCAAGAAAAAAAAAAAACCAAAAGAAATAAAACAAAGAAATAAAACCTTGAATGATGTCTGATTGCTCCGTGAGAATGAATGAGAGGGGTCATATTTTTTGTCACACTATTTCTTTTCGTTTCATTCTGTCTTTATGATATGTAAAATGAATGGCTCATTTTTCGTGTGGCAACCTAGAGTTCAGTTAGAGTTTCCTGTTAGCTAAAATCTTGGTTTGTGTTTCAGTTCTCCAAATTAGGTTTTGCTTATTCTTTTCTTTGCTAAAACCATTGATATAAATGTGACACTGAACTATAAATGTAATCCAGCCCTCGCCAGTCGCTGTCCCTGGCTATTCCCTGAGCTTACTCTGTGCTATATTCCTATTACAGAATAATAAACATAACTTCTAGTCATTTGAAAATTTTTGTGACTTTTTTTCTATTCTCAAAGGTCCCAGGGGCCATGTCTGTATCTCATACAGACCTCAGCTCTTCTGGTGATGCGTCCCAGGAGCCACATCCACCCCTGTCCCCTTTCCCCAGATCCTTTGGCATCTCTGCTTCCAGGCCCAGTGTGTGTTTAGATCCACATTGCAGACTGCTGGCTTCTCCTTTTGCACCTGACTCATCATGGGCAGAGACACTGAAAATGAACACAGGTTACTGTGTGTCCTTGTAATTCCGAACCCACTGTCCTGTTTCTGGCTAAGTTCACTCTTCCTTTCTGGTAACCTTCTCTTTTCAATTGCCTGACCTGTGACACTTGAGTCAGCACCTTCTAGACCTCTTGAAACAGCTCCCATAGCTACGTAAGGTCAATTTCTTATGACAGATCATTTATTCTACCTCATCTTCATCTGTTTCATCCTCTGGAATCTATCCTAACATCTCAGTAGTTCACTCTAGTGGAAAACTTGACTGCTAGAATAATCTTCACCGTCATCTCAAACTTTTAAATATGATTCTCAAACTCATAAAAATAAAGAATTTCCAGATTTCTGTTAAACATGAAATTAGTAGTTGTACTTCAAAAACAAATTTTGATTTGTGGGAGCTGGTGTACAGAACCTACATTTTCCATAGGTGTCAAATGCAGAACCACACTTTGAACAAACACTTGTGAATATTGTATCACATTTTAAAATGTCTGTCATTGAAATTAAAGTTTTCCAATAACAGAATTTCTTTTTCATAGCTAGTGACATTAAAATCAAATCTAGATGAGTTTATCCAAAGGGTATTGATTATTCACTTGTTATATGTTAAAAATAATGTTCCAGGGCCGGGGAGTTAGCTCAGTGGTTCCGGCGCCTGTCTCGCAAGCGCAAGGACCCGGGTTCGATTCCCCGGTAACCACATAACAATACTGGGTGTGGAGACCCACACCCAGCAGCAACC
>PVIR01033284.1:0-18011 GCA_004026965.1 Petromus typicus | reverse complement strand
TCAAAACTGCAATGATACATATTTAACACCTATTGGAATGGCTGTTACCTTTTAAAAGATTCAAGTATTGATAAGGATGTTGAGACACTGCAACCATTGTGCTCTTTGTGTAGGATGTAAAAGATACAGTTGCTGTAGCAAATGGTATTATAAAGTTAAAAACAGAACTAGCATGTGACTCATAAGGTTCCCTTTGGGTTATAAGCCTCCTAGAGTTCTGAAATTCAGTTCTGTGCCATACTACCTGGTTTATGACTTCATTTTTCTTATTTGTTGTTCAGTTTGAGTTTGGTCTTACTATGCTGCCTATGCTTATCTCAGACTACTGAGCCTCCAGAAATATAGAAGTAGAGCTTTTCAAATGGGAGAGACCAGGGTGGAGAGCACATTGAGAAATGTTGTATTGCCAGTGCCTGATGGCCAGAGAAGATATGACAGGGGAATAAGATTCCACAACTGTGAGTCAGGAGTAACTAAGCAGAATCAGACTCAAAATGTGATGAAACTTCTTGACAATCTGAGTTAACTTACCTCAGTTCTATTTACCTTTTTATTAATGAAAAAAGTTACTTGATGAAATATCTGTTTTAAAAGTGTTCTTTCTATAAATATACAGTTCTAGGAAAATGTTGTATCAAAGTTTTGTGCCTTCCTCTTGAGTCATACATAAATTAAATGTGTCTTCTACTCAGTGATATCTGAGTCCATGAAATATAATGTAGACTGCTTTTTTTGTATGTTAACATTTGCCTGGCATATGTGCTCATCAATGTCTACATTTTCAACTTTGAATTATTTTCCTTTCTTCTTATTGTTTTATTTATTACATTTACTCATTTATTTTCATTGGTACATGTGTGCAATAGATAATGTTTACGTTTCTTGAGTGACATTGGTGCATGTACATAGTGCACTTTAATTCCTTTTTCATCCTCCTTCTCTCCTTTCCTTCCTCCTATCTATTGACCTTCTTCCCATTTGTGTTTACTACACTTGAGAAAGAACTATCTACTGACTTTTTATTATCTATCTTTTGTTTTGCTTTTATGAGTATTTTGGGTTTCTCATATTTTAAATTTGATACAGGATTTTACTAAATTGTTAAATTCCTAGGCTGAGCTTGAACTTGCAGTCCTCCTATTTTATTGATTACCATATAGCTAGATGCCTGTGTGTGTGTGTGTGTGTGTGTGTGTGTGTGTGTGTGTGTGTGTGTGTGTTGGAAATATGACAGTCAATGATAGTTTTGTCTTTCTACTAAAATCTGGTTCATTCATACTTACACTTATTGTTATATTTCTTATGTAGAATAAGTATGACATCTTTTTTTGCTTCTGTTTATTTTGCTTTTTCTTTTCCTGATATTTGGATCTGATGTACCTACATAGAAGGGGTCAGTAGCAGTTTGAACTCAAGGCTGCTCAACATAAACGCCGCACTCTGTTATACGTAACAATCACAACCACCTTCCATGGAACTCCCTTCATTTCTACCCAGGGGAATTGGGAAAGGAGCTCTGGAAAGAGATAGAAGCTGGAGCGTCAACCTCAAACAAGATGCATTTATTCCTAGTCTCAAAAGAGGGAAACAAGTGCTTCCTCAGAGTCCTAATTCCTGGTACTGTGGCCTATTCTGTGTGCTGAAGAGCTGGGTATGCTGGAACGTGTTGTTTTATTGAAACTATTTTGTTCAGCACTAAGGAAATGTGTTCTCTGATCTCAGGGAGCTCTTGTGTTGCAGTGGGACAATGCCGAGGCACCTGACCTTGGAGGATCCCATCAAGTGTTTCTGACAACCCATTTTCTTCCCTTTCTTCCTCTCCTGGAGTAGCACTAAGCAGCTTGACCTGAGCTGCAGCTATCACTCCTCCTACCCAGAGCCTCACCAGAAAATAACTTTCTAGAGAGGAGCTTCACATGCTCCTTTTGCTGAAGGTTAGAGAACCTGACAATGCTGGTCAGTGTGCAGGGGCCGTAGAGGAACAGGGGACCCTGATCTACATTGGCATCTAGTGACTGAGCACTGCTCCTGCTGACAGGCTGCTGTGCCCTGAGCCCAAGCTCTCCCTGACCTGGTTCTGATCATGGATGAGGTACCTTTCCCATGCTGGACTCAAGGGCACAGCTGCTTCTCACTCAACAGTTTAGGGGTGGGGCCGGGGAGTTAGCTCAGTGGTTCCAGCACCTGTCTTGCAAGTGCAAGGACCCGGGTTCGATCCCCGGTAACCACATACCATAGTGGGCGTGGAGACTCACGCCCAGCAGCAACCAGTACCACATACCACAGTGCAGGGCATGGTGGCTCACGCCTGTAATCCCAGCACTCAGGAGGCAGAGGCAGGAGGATTGCTGTGATGTGAGTTTGAGGCTGAGCTCAGGGCCAGCCTGAACCACAAAGCGAGACCCTGTCTCAAAAAAACCAGTTTGGGGGAACATTGTTCTTGCTCTTCATAACAAGTCCAGGCTGGGGAAGGAACGGAGACACCAAAAAAGTGAAAACTGACAAGTCATTCATGAGTTTGGAATAACAAGGTACAGACAAAGCCAGCTATAGAGAAAAAGGAAACAGGATTTCATTTTCCAAGGAGATGTCACATCTGTAAAGTATCATGATGTCCTCCTCCTTTGAATGGTGGCTACTTTGTTATTTGTCAGTATTTAATTCCATAGAATGACAGATCAGAAATTGGACTGTTGGAATTAAAACAGTGAGAAGGAGACATTCATTTCTAATTTACTTGGAAGATATAAACCAATTGTCTTGCCTCGATTTCCAGCCTAGATATAAATCTTGAGATAAAAGAGTTTTGGATGCCAGATTTTATACTGTGGTAGACATGTCCTGGAAAGATACAAAAGAAATATCTGCCTCTAAACTGAGAAAGGCTGACAGTCCAAAGAAAGACTCAGACAAGCCCATGCTGGTGAGCAGATGGGTGTATTAGGAGTTACTACTAATAACTTGTGGGCTGTATAGCAGCACTGATGGTGTCAGTGCCCCTTTGCTAAGCTACTTGTTTCATAGAGCACCAATCCAATCAAAACAGCAAAAGAAGGATTAAAAGCAAGAAGGGTTCTTGGAGAAGTTGTACATACTCTGCTGTCATGCCCTCTTTATCAGGAAACTTCATCTGTCTCAGTAAGCACTGTGCAGCTGCCGTGGTAGAAGGTTTTGTTGTGCTGGAGTCTGGCACACAGCCTCAGCACCTGGTGGTCCTCCTGCCCAGATAAACAGAGCCTTGCAGCAAGATGAAGTTACCAGGGCTTGGGTTCGGAGTACAACTCTCACTACATATGCCAGTTTGTAGTCTCAGGACACAGACCCTGCATCACCCTCACATTCCTGACTCAATGTAGATTCTTTTCTACTCACCCATTTTGCTTTAAGGCTGTTAAAACATTGCTTCACTTAATCAATACTCTCCCTCAGTACCCCATGGCTATCTTCTTGTGGGGACATGGCCCTACTCTTCCCTTATTATAGACACCTTTATTACAGTTAAGTCAACAAATCTGAGTTTCCTGGGGAAGACTGAGTGTGGGAAAAGGCAAGCTGGGGAAGGATTAAAGGTTATACTTTCCAATGTAATCCATTTGTAAGCTCTGAGATCATTCAAATTTGTACTGTATATTTGGGGCTAAGAGGAAAGAGAGTTTCTGGGACAGATATCAAATGGTCACTTTAAACCAAGAACTTAAATTCATGAAAACAGATGTGTAATCCTGGGTAATATAGAAGAGAAAAGGACTCTTGGAAGATTCCTGAGTAACTTTGGTCTTTAGAAGTCACATGGGGAGGACACAGTAAACGGAAATGAGAAGAAAAGTCCCATGAGGTTGGGGAAAACCCAAACGTGACTTGTTGCAGAATTCCAAGTGTCAGATGAGAGGAGAGGGTGTGTCTAATGCTGACAAAGACGATGACGGTGGAGTGGCCAGATTAGGCAACAGAGGATGATGATTCAGTGATGAATAAAAGAAAGGCTTGGATGGAGGATTCAGTCAGAGGTCAGAATCAAATGTGCTGAATAGGGTGCAACATATTATTAGTAATCGAGTGCAAACAAAGGAAAATAATAATAAGATGTTATCCTTTATACTGAGTCAGCGAAACTCTTTTCTTTAAAAAAAAACCTTATTTTACTGGTACATTTTATAGACACATCATGACCACATTTGACATTGAGAATTTGTACCAGTATATATGACAGGACTTAATTCTCATTTTCCCATTCTCCTGCCCACCCTACTACCCCTTGCCCTCTCTCTATATAAGCTTTGCTTTCCTTTTTTTACCATCACACTTTTCTTTCTCTTCTTTACTTACCCCTACTCCCTTTTCCCTTGGAATATTTTCTATATTCCAATATTTATCATACATTTTAGAATTTACTTCCATCTTCAATTTCTCATACCAAGTGAGAAATATGGTACTTATACACCTGTGACTTATTCATTTCACATATGAGTATGTCCTCAAGGTACGTCCATTTGTATATAAATGACTCAAACTTATCATTCTTTATGGCAGAACAATACTCCATTATATTAAAAAAACACATCTTCTACATTTTTTTAAATTTAAAAGTAAATGTTCACCAAAGAGGAAAGTGTTGGGAATAAAAATGGGGAGGACAAATTTAAGACAGATAATATTTCCTCGAAATAAAGAACATAGAGAAGCAGCTCACTTTTTTTTAATCATCTTGCTTGTGTGCAGGAGACTTACCCTCGAATGTTCTTTGCTACATTGAAAAAAACAAAACTAGAAAAATAGAAACAGCTTCACTCTCTGTATAAGAAAGAATGACTGAACAAGTGAGAGGGAGAGCGTCATGTTATTTATTCTGCGACAGATGTTCTCACCACTACAAACCAACATGGTTGGGTAAAAAAGTGCATTGGGGAAAAATGTATTGTACCAATTAGGGAAAGGTGTGCAAGCAAGTACACACACACACACACACACAGACACACACACACAGACACACACTCAAATGCAAAGAGGCACACAAAAACCAACACTGCATGTTTCCATCCTACTTTTACATATTTGACTCATAAGAAATGGATCAGAATGATACCAACAACAAACAGTGCTTACTGCAGGGATGAAGGAAGGGGAGCTCGGATTGGAGGAAAGGAATTTGGATTTATCTGTTGGATTTTAGTATTTAAAAAAATAAGGTGAATATATCCACTTATTAATAATAGTTGACAATATTTTAAGATTGTGCAGGTACAAATTCTCAATGATGAATATGAGCATAATGTTTATTTAAAATGTACCAATGAACTCAATAGAGGAAAAACAAATAAAATTGTGTTTACTTTTCATTAAAGAAAGAGGTTGAAGTATGTTTATGTATTTTTTTCCATATTTAGGTTAGATATCTTTCCATGTAAATTTTTCTTCTTTCAACTGATTTTCATCGTTGAATTATTATTGAACATCCAAGTAATGCCAAATGCCATTTCTATCTCCTCTTCTTTTTCTTCTCTTTCTCTTACCTTTACATTAGAAAAATGAATAAAAACCTTTTAAAGAAAAATTTTTAGGTGACTTTTTTTAAGTGAGAAGAATAGAATTTGAGTTTCTCAAAGATTAGGGGCTGATCATGTGCTTGAATATTTTCTGGCGAGATAACTAACATAGAGTGTATAGCAAATTTCGAGGTGAAACATAATGCTTAGGGTAGCCACCTGGTCACTAGAGTTAAGAGGCTTAGACAGTTACAAGTTACCGGTGGGTGGGTCTAGGGGAAATGTTTTCTAGGATGTTGGTTGTGAATGAAGAATTGGACAGGACACACTGAAGAGGTAGTAGGAATGTGCAGGTAAAAAAGAAGTGTGCACTCTGCAGAATGAAAGTGGACCAGTGAATAAATCCCGAGGACACAAGGATAAGGGAAAGCAGGAGGGTCTTTGTACTTGAAATTCTTATTTGACATTCTTGGCTTCTTCTATGTAAATGAGGCAATTGGGACAGTTGTCCTATCAAAAGACACCTGGCCTGGTGCCATATTTAAATTGACCTATAAAACCTTGTTTGTTTTCACGCCAGATATAGCATTGAAGATAGGTCTTTCTGATTGTTTCATGCATAGTGTTTGGTAACTACAGAGTCCTATGTCTTATTTAACATATCTGTAGCCACTATTGTCCTCAGGCACAATGGCAAGCCAATGGTTACTCATCAGACGACCTCCTCCTTGCACACCATGCCAGCTGGTGGGGTTCCTGTGCCAGGTTTTGAGTCTATTCAAAGCTATCCTCTCTCTTCTGATGCATAGAGGAAGAAGGACTGTCTTAAGTCAGGTATTCCTAGTGCTGAGGCCAGAGTAAAGGGATGTTGTCAGTTACTTTTGTTCACTCTAAGCTCTCAGACTCATATAAAGACTTTAAAATGAGTTCAACTTTAGGTACCCATTTGGCAGAGCCAGCAATTTCCATGATGAAATGAAGCCATTGTTTTGTGGCTGTAGGTCCATGACCATAGATAACCTGGACTGGGTTCCCAGATAGTTGTCATCCTGTGGGTACAAGAATGCATCCCAAGTACTGAACTCTCCAAGGGATATCTGAGCCATTTCCTTTGATTTTTTATATCCATTTTAGTGAGACAATTAAAAATTGAGGTAGTATTGTGGTTGGATAACTGCCAAGTTGGACTGCAGATTAGAGTATCATCTGTGTCTAGTAGGACAGTCCTTTATTTAAGTGCTTGGTTCATCACTTCTTTTTCCAGTGCCTGGGAGCTCTCTCTAATACTCTGTGGGAGAACTGTTCAAGTATAGTATTTTCTCCGGTTTAGATTGGATTTTCTCATTCAGAGACAAAAAGGAAGAGGATTCTGGCTGGAAGGCTTAGAAAATAAAGCCTTTTAAGGTCTGAGATTCAGAACCAATTTGTATGTCCTGGAATCTGGGAGAGGATTGTACATGGATCTGCCACTAGAGAGTGGATTAAGATTACAGTCTCATTGATGTAGCACGAGTCTTGCACTGTCCACTATTCTCCTGAAAGTTTTATCGCAGGAACAATGAGAGTATTGCAGTGGGACTGACAAGGACACCGAAGACTATGTTTAAGAAGCCTCTCTGAGACAGTAGAGGTCTTTTTTTAAAAAAATTCAAATTTCTATTGGTACATTATGAACACACATCATCATCACATTCAACATTGAGAGTTTGTACCAGAATATGACATGACTTGATTCTCATTTTTTTCCATTCCCCCCCTAAAACCCCCATCACCTAAATACATAAGCTTTGTATTCTTTTTATTACTATCACATTCTTTTTCCTCTTCGTTATTTACCCCTACACCCTCTTTCTTTTAAAATATTAATTTCATAATATAAAATATAAATATTAGAACTCACTTACATCTTCATTTTCTCATATCAGAGAAAAGATATGATATTTACACATCTGTGACCTATTTATTTCACTTATGAGGTTGTCCTCAAGGTATAACCATTTGAGTATGAATGACTCAATCTTATCAGTTTTTATGGCCGAATAATACTCCATTTTATAAGAGAACCACATCTTCTTTATCCAGCCTCCAGCAGACAGACATTTGGATTGTTTCCAGCATCACAAACTGAGCTACTATAAACATGGGTGCACATATGTCACTGTGATATGAATCTTTTAATTCTTGTGTGTATATACCTAGCAGAGGAATGGCTAGGTCAAATGGAAACTCCAATCCTAGCTTTTTGAGGAATCTCTACACTGATTTCCACAGAGGATGTATGAATATACATTCCCACCAACAGTGGAGAAGCATTCCTTTTTCTCTGCAGCCTCGCCAACATTTGGTATTTAGCAGCCATTCTTTGTGGAGTGAGATGAAATCTCAGTGTTGTTTTCATCTGCATCTCTCGAATGACCAGTGACATTGAACATTTCTTCATATACTTCTTAGCTACTCTTACTTCTTCCTCTGAAAAATATCTGTTCATTTCAGATGCCCATTTTTGAATTGGGTCTTTAAATTTGGGTGGGCTGATTTTTTTTAAGCTCTTTATATATTCTAGGTGGTATCCCTTTGTCTGAGAAACAGCTGGTAAAGATTCTTTCCCATATTGTTGGTTGCCTTTTCGTTCTGTTGGTGATTTGCTTTGCAGTGCAGAAGCTTTTTTAATAGAATAAGATCCTATTTGTTGATTGATTAGAGGTCTTTATGAGACTCCTATTTGGTTGGATATAGTTTTGGTTAACAAAATGGCCAGGAATTTTTAGTTTAACAACAGTTGGCAACGTTAAATTGTATAATGTGGTGTTCTATAATACCAGGTAACAACTACTTGTTGACTAACTGGGTCAGAGAGATCTGGTATAGTCTCAACAGGTAAAATGTGTAAAGTGTCAGAGTTGTCAGAATAATAAAATTGTTCAATTTTGTTATTAAATCCCAAGTAAGGGAGTGGGACACTATGGAACAATTAAAAACTCATTTGACCTTTGAATTGACATGCTAAAAAGGAGTAAAGAAGCTGTGACCAGGTTTCCATTCAACCTCAGTTGTGGTTACAGATCTAGAGAAGGGTTTTCCAGAGAAGGAAATTAAAACAGAGTAAGTCACAGCTATACCCAAAAGAAATTCAGTTTCCTGACTCATGAAGTCCACAGTCACCCAGGATTCCTTGCAGGAGATAGAAATATCTGTGGACAGAGGTACTGTAGTTTGCCCTGGGCCCCCTCAATTCCCTTCATCAGAGTGTGAAGTAGAGGATTTGGTTGGCCTTGCCCCTCCCTGAGTGTGGTGTCAATCAATTCTAGTGTCATGAATGAGTCACATTAGCCACTTGACACACAGAGCAGGGCCTGGGTGTTGGTCTAGTAGAGTTGTAAGGCCAGGAACCAGTTTCTTTGCATTTGAAGCAGGATCTCTTTCCTTGATTGGCCCTGGTTTTTCCCATGGATGACTTGGCCGTGCTTAAAACATTGCCAATCATGACAGCCGTAATTTTGGTCTGCATTTTTCTTGGTTCCTTTCCTTTTCATCTTCCTCTAGAGCACAGTTATTGGATATAGAAAAGACTGTGTCCAGCAGCTGAGTTGTAGTGGTCTGGAGATTTATCTGAAGTTTTTATCATTTGCACAAAACATCTGAGGGTGATTCTGTCCCTCCTTGGAAGATGGATCTAAGTTTATGAATTTATAGAAAGCGTCTACTAATTAACTATGAAGATAGCTGGATTTTCCTCTGCCCTGTGTAACCTCTCTCACATTTTCACAATTTACAGGGTTTAAATAGATTTTTTAATTCTATGATAAGGGCAGTCATAACTTTAGAGTTCATATTTAGTCTATCCTAGTATTATAGTCCCATTTTAGTATCTGTCAGTTGGACCATACCTTTCAGGGTGATTCACCTTTCTATCTGCAACATTTCATCCAGGGTATAGCAGCTGACCAAAACAAAATGGATATCTCTTCATGAGGTCATCAAAGTTTGAAAAAAAAATGATAAAAATAAGAGTTAAAATTTGAAAACAAATGGCAAATCTACTAGGATCTTGTGAAAATTGACCTAAAGTGTTCTTTGAATTATTCAATTCCTGTCACTGAAAAAGGCGTCTAGATCCAAGTAGTCTCCTCTAATCTTGGATCTTTTCTAGGGTAAGGATGAGCTGTGAGTTGAAGGTAAGGAACTCCTTTCTACGGGGCCAGGGATTTAGCTCAGTGGTTCCGGCGCCTGTCTTGCAAGTGCAAGGGCACAGGTTCAATCCCCAGTAACCACATACCATACTGGGTGTGGAGACTCATGCCTAGCAGCAATCAGTACCGCATACCACAGTGCAGAGCATGATGGCACACGCCTATAATCCCAGCACTCAGGAGACAGAGGCAGGAGGATTGCTGTGATGTGAGTTTGAGGCTGAGCTCAGGGCCAGCCTGAACCACAAAACGAGACCCTGTCTCAAAAAAAAAAAAAAAAAAAAAAAAAAAAAAAGTACAGTGTGAGTAGGGTAACACTCTATCACTAACTCATGTACAATGCCCTTGGCATTGCTAACTAGTGAAGGTTTATAAGCATAAATAAGGATTGAAATGTGCCTTTAAACACCATTTCCCAGTCTTGTTCTCCACTGTACTATTCGTAGAACTCATAGAACCCTGACTACTCTGTACCATGTTTGTATCTTGTTAACTTAGATTAGCTCATGGTCATCCTCATCATCATCTTGTACTTATTCTGACTTATATCAGACAAATGAATTGCAATAGTGAATCTCCTGGGCTTTTTCTCCTGTGTCCCTACACAGTTCTAACCATGACTACATATGTTTGTGTGTGGAAGGGGCTTGGAAAAAGTAGAAACTCTCAATCTCTGGTCAAAGGTTTCAGGCGTTGGACACTGGCTGGTGATCCTTGAAGGGTATTCTGGGCTGTGTTCTGTTTCTGGAATCACTCACTCCTTGGTGCACATCATAAGATCCTCACAGCCTCCGGGATCACACTGATGTAGAAGGAAGAGAATGAGTTAGAGTGAGAAAACTCCTGAAAACCCTTCTCCCCTTCCCTGCCCCATATGTTTTCAGAAGCTTTGGGGTTCCTTTGGCATTTTGTACAGTTGAGCATCTTCTCTGTCACTGCAGTATCAGATCTGGTCAAACACACAAGAGGTAATTTGTGCAATGAAAATTAAGTTATTTCCACAATATTTTATGAGAAGCTATTACATAGGAAGCAAGAATAACACAAAATCTGATGAAAGAGGTGTCTCATGAAAAGTCAAAAGTTGTGTGACCTCACAGAGAACGTGCTGTCATTATTTGGGAAGATGAAGAGATCCCTGCAAACATTTCAGTCAGATTTAGCTTGTTAAGAAGATATGGATGGGACAGATGCACAGATAGAAGCCCTAGAGATGTTTGCCACAGTATGAGCAGTAGTAGGGAAACATCCAAGACTAGGGATGACTAGTAAAGAAGTTTGCTTTGATAGAATCTATCTCCTCAGAAAGGAGAGTCTAATACAAGGGTTTAAACTCAGGATGATAATAAGGAGAAGAAGCTGGGGAATCAAGACAGAGGGGAACCAACACAGGGAATTCATGAGTTCAGTCTTGCCATATAATTCAAGGCTATGTTCTTATTTTCTTCTTTGGCTGCTAACTTAGGTCAAAACAAAAAATTGTGTTCTTCAGCACACCTAAACAAAGAAAATACCTGAAGATAACTTTTTTGTCCTCTAATAATTTTGCTTTTTCATTTTCCTTCTTACCACTGAGATACTTCTGAGGAACCATGTACAAGGCAAATGACAATTACAAGTCAGGGATGAACATCCATCCATACCCCTTAATCAAGGGCTCCATATGGAGCAGCTTCCTGTTCCTTCTAGTTCTGTGCATTGTTCAGGCACACCGGTGTGGGTGTCCTTCCCCAGGTGTTCTAAAAGTCCTGTGAGAATAAATGCCTCACGTAGGGGAGATGATAAGCTGTCGGTTCACATGTTTTTGACATTCATTGCACAGAAACACCAAGAATGAAAAGTGGTGTAGTCAGAGGGAATGATAGGGTAAGGATTCAAGGACTATCCTGAACAAAATCACAGGAAGTGAAGCAACTGTAGTTTATGCAGGAAGGAAGGATATTTGGAACATATTTTTCCTGGCTGAGAAATCTGCACTCAGGAGCTGTCATGCATTGGAAGACCTGCAACTTCTGCTTGTGATGTTCAAGAGGCCTGCTTTTCTGAGAGAAATGTCATCATCATGTGCACATTCAGGTTCAGGTTATTGTAGCCTACTAATGCTTGGTTAGTGTATGTGAAGGTCACATTCTAAGAATTCCCTAAAGTAGGACTCACAAAACAAACAGCTAACTAAACACTGTTCCTTTAAAGAAACTATAGATTACATAACCTACTGAAATTTCAGAAAGTAAGAATCAACAATAAGAAAATATCACAGCTGATGCTTCTATTTGAGGTTATTTCATCAAGTAAAATAAGAACAGGGCAATTAGTTCTGAGAAGCTGCCTGAGAGAAATTTAAACTGATCACCAGTGACTCTGTGTGTGTGTGTGTGTGTGTAGCCATCTGAATTTTGGGGAAAATTTACTGTATTTCAGTGATAATAACTAAGGTTTTGCAAATAGTATGGTGAATTGTCCTGGAGAATGATACCATTTAGCAAGTCTACAGTATAAATGCCCTGACTATGTCTTTTAAAGAGGTTTAATTCCCCAAGGAATCTCAATATACCATCTCTCCTTTTAATCTGAGGCATTAAAATTTCATTTGTTTGAAATGTTTTGTGGGTAAAAAGGTCAGACACATCCATTTTGGTGGCTCTGCTCATCCTCTCTGTCCACCGAGCACCATTCATAAATTTTTTCTCAGCCCTGGGTAAGGTTGTCCAGGTTCTTCTAATGTATGGTGAGTGATTCTTTGAAATATGAGCTGATTTATGCTCACCACAGGTAACATTTAATCATATCAAATCACATACTGTGTGTCAATTTATTAACTTTAATACTATGAATCTAACAGCCTTCTCAAGAAGTGTAAATCTTTCATTTTACATTCATGTTATTCTTTAGATTTATCTTTTAGAATATTTTCCAGAATGTTTAAAAAAAACCTGTATAAAATCAAAAATTTTTTTCATTTTATTAATTGATACAATTGTGTGAATAAGAATGCTTGGGATTCACACCTCTGGCCTGCTGGTTGGCACAGGAGTAGGAAGAGGGTAGTGTGTGTAAGAAACATATGTGCTCACTGAAGAGAACTCAGTGGCCAAAGAGATAGTGGAACAAGATGAGGAAAGCATGAAAGTGCCGCTGGGGCTCCCCACTGATATGAGGTTCCAGGGGGGGACATGGCTCAGAAGTGACTATCTGGAGGAAGAGGTAGTATTGGTACAATCACAGTGAGCTGGGCTATGGTGGCCTGAAGGAACAGTGGTCTCTTAGGATGAGTTCTTGTATTTTCAAATAAAAGATGGATCCTCTATCTTGCCATCCACAACCCAGACTGGACTTGATTCTTAAGATCCAAATAAAGTTGATAGTGTTTCTTAAGCTCTCTGGTGAGAAAGACAGGTTGACTTGGCACGAGGAGGTAGCTATGAACCAATCAGTTCTGAGCCTTCAGAACTGCAGAAAAAGAGAAAAGGCTTCTGTGATGTTTTCTCCCTATACAGGTCCTTGATTTTCACCTCCTGCAGGGAGGAAAGTGGTTTGTTAGTGATGTGGAGGAGACCAGGCTGTCTAAACATCCATCTTCAAGTTCCCAATACCCTGACTCTGCTCTAGTTCCCATAACACAGGAGCTCTTGACTCTCCCCTGGAACTGAGGGAATGTTGCGTCTTTTTCTTGGGGGCTCCTGGTAAGCATTCACGCTAGGTTCAGGTCAAGCTCATTGAGTAACTGGGCTTTAAATGGGTTTGCACCTTACACTTTCCATCATTAGTAGTGGTAATTTCACTACCATAAATCTTCCTCTTAGCACTAGGATATAAATATACACTCTGCAAAATACAGATAATCAGTCTCTCTCCATTTTCCCAAAGTGATAACCTTTGGTTAAATCAGAGCACTTCATGTCTTAGAGGATTTCTAGGTGGCAGTTTATAAGGACCAAGAAGTCACCAACCTTGGCTTTTCAGAACCATCTCTTTGGGTGTTATATCCATCTTGATGGCAGCATTTACTAATGTGTGGACTAGCAAAGTCAAGTTTCTTTCCTTCTATTGATATGTCAGGATTGCAAAACTATCAGTTTGGTTCTGTAATACATAAGCTGAAATTAAAAAGTCCATTTGATACATGTCCCTCAGCAGCTACACATCTACTCACCTTAAGCTGTCGAGGTTGGCCCTCAATTTCTGTGGGGAAGAGAATGAGATTTTTGTTTTTGATTCCCAGGTAAACCAGATTTGCCTTTTCCTTCATTATAAAGTTCTGTGTATGTATGTGGTAGTATTGTAAAAGCAACTGGAAAGAAAAGGAAAAATGAAGATGTCACATTCCAAGCAAAGGGAAGACAGTATTCTGATGTCACAGTTGTTCTACTAAGCCAGGGGATAGTGAGAACCCAAGAGATCTCCCAGAGGGCTCTTCTCATTAGCTACCTGGCAAAAGCTCTTGGTTTCTCTTCTCCTCCTTTAATATCAGAACCACATCTGTCACAGGGAACATTACTTTCCAAACATACAAATAAAATACACCACTACTTTGCAGATTATGTGGCCATGTGTTTAAACTGTGATCCATGAGTTGTAAGTAAAAGTATTGTGTAGGATTTTTAAAAGTACTTCCTAAGTGTTATGAGAAAGTATTTCATAAAGACACATCCTAATGGGTAGCCAGAGAACCACAGAAGGATAAGATAGAGAGCGTAGAAAAAAGGGAACTTAATCATTATAGTAAATGTGACCGAGGGGGCAACTAACATAGGATCAGGAAGTGTCCTTGGATTTTTCTCTTTGAAACCAGCTTTGGAAGAGGAGCTTGAAGAGAAGTGAAGAGGTCACAAATCATATTGCTTGGACGTAAATGAGAATAGGAAGTGGATACAAATAGTGTGCCCAACTCTCTTACATAATCTGGATGAAATTCACCTATGATTGGCACAGGAAAATAAGAACAGAATGTAAGAATCAACTGAAAGGTTGTAGTGTTCAGTTGTGCAAGTTACATTAAAGTATGTCTGTCAGTGATAGGAAGAACCCAATAGATAAAGGTGGAATATTCAGCTAAGGGAGGGACTATTCAACATTGAATTATTGAAGAAAAGGAAAAAGCTGAGAGAGATTTACTTTTGATGCCAGATGAAGTATTCCCACACAATTAGATGAAAATATGCCAAATTAGACAAGTGTGAGGTAAGAGGGAGCTTGATTATAAAATTCTAGGGTGCAATTGTTGAACTTTAAAGGAGAGAAACTTCAAGGAATTCAGCCATTGCTTGAAAAGATAGTCTCTTTGAATCTCTTTCTTTTTTTTTTTTTTTTGGTAAGAGCAAATGTCAATCCCACAAAGCCCTTTTTTGAGGCACAGTTTTCCCTTTGTGGGAGAGAGCCCTCTCCTGTATCCCCTCTTGGCTTTCCTTGCACTTCTTTTGGGTATTGAGATGGTGCCTGAAGTTGATGAGGTCAACAGGGGTTCATAGATTTCCAACTTCTATTCCCAGAAGAAGTGGCATCACTTCAGGGGCAACTGTGTCTTCAAATATCACTCATGAGACTTGATATTTTTCCTAGATGAACATGCTACTAATACATTTTCATTCATATCTGTTCAGAATCAAGAGTCTCAAGAAGACTAGGAATTTTCTGATTTGTCAGATGAGAAAATAACAACAATGATAATAACAACAACATCGATAATGACAACAGCAGCAGCAACCACAAAACCAAAACCAAAACTAAACAGTGTTTGTCTTGTAATTAAATTTCAGGCTTTCATCCTTAGAAGTCTTGAGTTCAGCTTACTGTTTAAAAACCTTTGGGTAGAAGGAGAAAAAATAGGGGAAAGAATGTAGAGTGGTTTGTGGATGGAAACAACAGAAAGGATCTAAACATACTCATAGTCCCAAGAGACTTTTAAGATTCTCTTTTTTTCTAGAGTTATATTTTCCCCATTGATAGTCTCTATACACTAATAAAAGCATAACCATTCAAACTGATCAGCAGTATATTTAGGCTTTTTTTTTTTACTTTCTTAATCAAAACAAATAAGCGATTCTAAATGCAAACATTTAGGAAAGTATTAAATACCTGATATTTTCTAACAGAGATTCTAAGGACTTAACTAAAGGGAGTATATTTATAGCAGAGAAATAGAGTTCTTGTCCTGTACTGAAACTGGTAAATCAGGATAGAGGTAGTTCCAAGCTGAATTGTGATTCACAACTTACTATGTTATGCTCCTTTTGAATGCAAATCTCTCTCTCTTTCTCTTTTTGAGACAGGGTCTTGCTTTGTAGTTCAGGCTGACCTTGAGCTCATTATATAGTCTAGGCTAGCCTCGAACTCACAGCAATCCTCCTGTTTCTGGCTCCCAAGTGCTGGAATTACAGGTGTGAGCCACCACACCCAACATTATGGTATGTGGTACTGATTGCTGGTGGGCATGAATGACCATGCCTGGCATCATTGTATGTGGTTATCAGGAATCGAACTCGGGACCTTGCACTTGCAAGGCAGGCCCTGGAACCACTGAGCTAAATCCTTGGCCCTTGAATGCAGATATTTCTGTGAAAACGACAAGCTATAACAAAGGAAGATTATCAGCCTCTGGTCATGAAGAGAAGAAAACATGTTACCTGTTTATCTCCTCATCCCCTAGGATTTTGTTAAAATACTTTAGAAGAAGCTTCACGGAGTACCTTTTCTTTTGCATATTTTAAAATTTTCCTTAAAAAACCCCTGATTATGCAGATTAATTAATGGCCTTCATTTTGGCAGATTCATACACATACATAATATGCTTTTGCATGTTCATTCCATCACCTCCCTTTCCCACTCTGCACTATTTTCAGTTTGAGGAGCTCTATATCTAAAATATATTTTGCTCACCTCACCCCCCCTTACATCCCCTCTAATTTCCTTCCTTTTGCTTAAATGCAGACTGTAAGTGAATGATGGAGAGAGCCTGTTGCAAGGCCAGCAGACCTTGAATGGAAGGGAATGGAAACTTTCATCCTTATAGTGGCCAGCATGCTCCTGATTCTCCAAGCCACGATGGCCTTGGTGTGTCTCCCATTGTTGCATATGAGATAATTTGGGGCTTCCAAAGCATCATCCCAGAACTCTCCAGAGTGAAAAGACCTGAGTTCAAAAGAAAGGAGGAAGTGCATGTCTACCACTGCTGTGGCCCTCCCCTTAGCCATCTGTCTACTTTGCCCTGGACATTCTTAAAACACTCCAACCTGCACTTCCAGCCAGCCAGACATCTCTAAATATCCTTCATGTTGTAATCTCCATACTTATTAGGATTTTTGACAATCAAATAACATTTTCTAGGTTTCTAAAAAAGGTACCAAGATAGTTCTCTAGATCTGTACAGACTTCAGTGATAATCTATTTGTCAAAACCATTTCTACCAAATTATTTGTTGAATCAGTAAAACATGCAAAATTCTTACAGATAGTTCCCTGTATGCTGGACCAAGATCCCAGCATTACTTCAAGCCAAGATACTGAATTCTTTAAAAAATGTCACACAAATGGATTCTGAGGAAGACTAGTGACCTTTCTGCAGAAATGATCTTTTCCTGGGTATGTAGCTACAGCTCTAGCAGCCTCTAGGTGATTTGGCAAGCAGACCTGGGACTCCTTGGTTTTTAACACTTTTGTCTTACATATGCTCACTTTGGCAGGGAAGCAGAGATTGCCAGAGGTCCTACAAGGCTATTTTTAGGTGGCTGAAAACATGCAGGTATGGCTGGTCCTTGAAAAGAAAGAGCAGAGTAAACACCATGAAACAACAGAAATGTGGTATGTTGAGTTAAAGGGGAGTTGGAAGCAGAAGTGTGGCTCACTTGACTACACAAATGACTTGAAGACAAAGCTAGATTCACATTTAATCTCTGGCAAATCACAGCACTCATCCCAGTTGTTTTATATATTGTGTAAGTAATATGACAACTCCTATGGCACAAGTCTGGAGAGCTTATTCTGTCCATGACAAAGTTGTAAGAGTTTGACCTGGTAATATTTTTAATCCTTTAGGGCCTATTAATGTTTATTTCTAACAGAATAAAACAGCTCTGAGAGGTGGAGAAGGCTGGTCAAAGTCACTCAGCTTGCAAGAAACCTGGTCAAGTTAGGTGCCAAGTCTCTCTGATGTTCAGTACTGTATGATGGACTGGCTCTGGGTCTTATTGTCTGCCATCCCACATGATCACCAGCTTCATCCTTTTTGAGTCAAAGATTTAAACTGGCAAAACAGCACTCAGAAAGCGTGGGTGACTGACTCATTATGTACTTAATAGAAACAATAGAAGGAAGAGCTCCCTAAAGGCTTGGTGGGGCTCCAC